>JANZLD010589689.1:0-13848 GCA_026413575.1 Erythroxylum carthagenense
GCTCCAAAACATTTCCATATATGGACTTGCCATACTTGGATAGCCCACTTTCAACATGGTTTTGCACATAAGTTTGGGGTTGCTCCTTCAGACGCTTTGCTCGGGACCTTGTGACTGGACCGCCAAAACTTTCCATACTGGGAAAACCTTCCATGTTGGCACTTGGATGATCTTGTTTTGCTTGTTTTGCTTGAACAGCCTCAATATGATTTCCCATGACATCGCCTTGCACTTTAGCTCCATTTTCTAAATTGCTGCTTGTAACATTTTGAATGCCATTTGTATCAACAGCGAAGAACACACATTAGAGAGACACATTCCTAACTCAAAACATAATGCTACGTGTATTCTTGCATGCCCGACACTTGTCTCCATTGCATTTCTTCCACTTGTCCACTAAATAAGCTACCATTTGTCTCATAGCTATAGGTCCACATGTCACACAGAATTTTATCCACTTGTCACTCTATAATTGGCCCATAAATCAATATTTTTCTAAATTTCACCAAAAATTCTAAAATACCTGAAATATTACTAAAATTGCCAAATCACATTTTAATCGCATTAATAACTCAATTATACCCGCAAAATGTCATGAATGCATGTACAATCATATTAATGTGAAAAAATGTGCATGTCATATTTAGAATAAGCATGAATTGTACATTCTAATATCTCAATAATTTCTCATAATACACAATTCAAGTTTCATCAAGGGTAACGAGATGTTACATGTAAGGAGCTAATGTCTCATCAAAGATCCAAGAATGTGTTTAGGAAAAAATTCTGACTATAATTAAGATGTGAAGATTTAATGAAGTGCTCACTATAAAGAATCTTGTAGAATTCACTCATTAAGCCACTGCCCCAATAGTAAAATAATCGTCATATAGTGATATGGTATAAGATACTTAAACGATTGGCTTAGTGCAAGTGGGAGATTGTTGGTTTTTGTCCTACAGCTAATCACTTTGGTTGTAGTTTAATGACAAATTATTTAAAGGCATTCTTTATCTTGCAAATGTTTAGATGCATATGATAAAGTCCATAGGATAATTGTACGTTGCAAATGAAATTATAATGAGATTATAATTATGAGGTTCATATAACATTTATGTATTATTCCTAAAATGTTCCTATTCATTGTTCGATTAAGATTGGACATTAATAGAACGTAAAAAGACTAGTACACATTTTTTTTCCTTATGAACGAAGTAGTCAATCTCATAGGCTAAATTATAGAGATACTTAAACAAATGTGTGGGTGTTTGCTAGAGAACAAGTTCACTGAATAGACCCGATATGAGAAATCCATTTGAAAACATTACTTGTATTTCTATGGAATTCTAATTGTGATGAGTGATCCTTTGACTTGAGGTCATCAAAGTTATCTTGTTTGGGGATTGTTATGTTTTGATACTACTCGTGATCTATTTTTATCAAAGGTTGTTTAAATGGTAGTCATTGGATGTAGCATGAACTATATGGACATAGTTTAATGATCAAGGTAGGATTCATCACCCTAAAGTAATTAAGGAGAATGTTCAGTTGTTCTCAATTAATATTGATTCAAGAAATCCTTGGCCAAGGTGGAATGATATTTTGTAAACAGTTTGCAAATATCATTAATTGAATCAATAGCTAATGGCGAAGAACTAATATAATTTGACTCAAAATAGAGTAGACATTAATTCTATACTCTATGTCTAATTAGAACATTGGTTGATGAAAGGATTGAATTATACGGAAAAATTATGCACAGAAAGGTTAGTCAAAACCACTTTGACATTCCTAAATATTTGGGTGGTCATGATGCGTTGCTAGACACCAATCTTGATCTATGATTATAAATTGTTTAATTGGAGAATTAAAGATAAATTAAAAGGAGTATTAATTTATTTAATTCTAATTATGAATTATAATTATAATTTATAATCATTGCCAACATATTTGGGAACCTAATGGGTCGCATATATAGAATTAGTTCGAGAGAGCAAAGTTGATTTAATCAAGTTGGACTTGATTGTAAAGTTTGAGAAACTTTATGATTAAATATGAGATATTTAATAAATAAGGATCAATATAAGATATTGAATCTTACTTGGAAATAATTGGTATTTAATTGGAATTATTTGTAATTCTAATTAAAGTTTAATTGAAATGAGTGTTTAATTTCAATTAAATTACTAAAACATCCAAAGCTTATTATAAATAGGCTTGAGCTCTATGGAGTTACCACTTCATGCTTAACCCTCTCTGTAAAAGTTGCAGAGTTCTCTCATCTTGTTTTGTTGATACCGTTAGAGGCCAAACACTTATGTGGCTATGGTGGTTGAGAGGGATCGATTTCGGAAACGGTTTGAGGGATGCATCAAGATAAAGATCAAGCCTTGGAATAGGGTACGAATTAAATGTCTTCTTTATTTTAATTCGTGTTAATCATTTTATAGAATTAAATAGATCTTGGTTTTCAGGAAATCAAAAGTCACGAAAAAGTTTCGTGATTATTCCACTACGGTTAGGATCAAATTTTGACCCGATTTCCTAACTTATGGATCTATCCAAACCATTCTAATGTTCTTATGTGCCTATGATATGTGAATAAGTTTGATTCATTCATGTTTTGTGGTTGTGAATTGACTACATGATGAGAATTTGGGAAACATGTGCTTTATGGATTCAATAAGAATTTTCTACGACAAGTGAATGTTTTCAAAGGTTTTGTTTACTTTTTCATTATAAACTTGTTACCCACAAGCTTTTAAGCTCACCCCCTTTTCATCCCATCTTCAGGTGAGGAAAATGAGATAAAGTATCCCAGATTCGGGGCATCATTCTACTTTTGCAATGTTTTTTATAAATTAAGTTAGATTTTGTAAAAGCAAGACTTTAGATGCATTTTGAGAATTATTGGGATTGGTATGTTTTGTAATTTGGATTTTGATACTAATGATGTAATGTGGCTTAGAATGCCATTAAAGCTTTGTAAACTCCTATTTTACTTTTAATGAAATATGAATTATGTATGGATGATGTTGAGTTGGAATTGGGTAGATTTGAAGAAGTTATCAACTTGAGATGATGATTTTTGAACATGAATTGTTAATATATATACATATATGTAAGTGAGATGTTATGGACAAGAAAAATAGGCATTATGAATGATGAGATGTTGTTGAATGTGATGAGTCAAATGAGTGGAGATTGAGAGTTTAATAAAGTCAATTTGGTAGTTGAATGGTTATGCTCATGGCATTTGTAGTTTGTACAGTGCAAATTTCAAGTTTTCCATAGGGGAAAAATCCATGTTTTGACTTCAGGGGAAAATCTATATTAATTTAGGTAGAATTAGACAAAGTTGTCTTCTTAAACGTTTTGCCTTATCTTTCTAGCTTTCCATTGATATAAAGTATAAAATTTTTGGATATTGGAGTTAAGAGATGTAATCATTAGAAGTTTGTGATACTGCATAGGATGGACATTCAGGACAGCTGCATTGATTTGAAATTTTAACCCTCTTGGAGGCAAAAATATCTTTTTAGAGTCTTCATAAAAGTTGTAGGTCTAGATGTTCTCTTCGAAATGGTTTTTGAATAACTTTAATCTGATATTTCTAGTGAAAGTTACGTCCTTCTTACCAATATAGGTTGAAAGAAGAAAAGCAGGAAGGGAGAAGTCGCGATCGCAATAAGGCACGATCACGACTCTGCTGACTTGCACGAAAGTTGCGATTCGACTGGTTACGATCGTGAGCAGGTCCCCTCCACCCACACCTGAACATATTCCATTCTTTTGACCATAACTTTGTCGTTTGACCTCTAAATGACCTGATTTTTGAAGCATTAAATTCCTAACACATTTCTTTATCTCTCCAACAAAATTTATAGCTTTTGGATTTGATTCAAAAGAAATGGATGGAAAGAAAGTAAGGATATCAGTTGGAAGAGTATGAACTGGATATTTCACTGAACATACTTCGGTATTTGGATGATATCTTGATCTATAGAGTCCCAAATGAGATGATTCTTATTTCTCAATAAACTAGAGACATAGAGCTAAAAATCCTCTAAAAATTTTGAATTTTGAATTTAGTCTCTAAGACTTTCAATTCCCAAATAGAAGTTGGGTATAGTGTACTGTTTTAGTTTAATAATAGTCCGAAAATATTTAGACTATAACTTTCAGATTTTTGAACAAGAATGAATGACTTTGGTATCATTAGAAAGATAAGACAATGGAGAACATTTTTCTAGAAGAAGTCAAATTGTGATTGCGGTTTAAAGTTTCCCAAAATCTGTTCTAAAATAGGAGGAATGAGTTTGATCATAGTATTAGAGAATGAAGATGAACCGATGTTGGCTAAGGAGGGTTCATTGAAACAAACCAATAAGATAATACACACACTCAAGTCTTATGATATTTTCATAAGGATTGGGGTCTGGAAACAAGGTCCAACATGATATAGTATCAGTGCCCAGAATTAGGATCGAATATGGGCATTTTTGGAAATATGTGTAAAGTTATGTGCATTTTTGACATGTCTTAGCTTACAGTAGCAACTTATCTCTAGTCTAAGTTGCATGTGTATAAGTCACACGCAAGAGTAATTGTTAAAAATTTGAGCTGATAGAAATAGTGAGAAGAATAATGATCTATCATAATGTGTGAAAATGAAAAGTTCTGGATGATTAGAAATGGTAAATAGTATATGGTTAGATATCATAAACAATGATTCAATACAATTGTATTGGAGGATGTGTTATTGGATATGACATAAGAATTACACAGCGATGATACATCCCCGAATGTGATATAGATGTGAATGTATTGTCATAGATTGTTTGAGAAATATAGGGATATAAGTATAAATGATGAGATTGGAGTGTACAAGCAAAATGCAATGAAAACGTTGCCTTGTTATGATCTTAAGAGGAGGAAATTGGAATCGAAGTGATCGTTTGATAAATGTGATAATAGTTATAATTTAGCATAAGAATATGTATGTGATATTAAATCAAAATGTCATGATGATTATGCATTAATAATTCTGAATTGATTAAGGATATACATGTGGAAGGAAAAAAATGAATGAAAATAGGAAAATGAGATAGAAATGAGGAAAGAGTAAAGGGAAAATGAAATAGACATAAATGACTTTCCTTGAGATAAATGGAATGATATGTAGTAAGAAGAAAGTTAGAAATGCATCTAAGATAGGATTGTATGTATGAATGAGATTAAAGAGAAGATAAAGAATTAAATGAGAAGGGTTGATGCACTCAATATGCTAGTGACTCATTATGAAATGATATAGCATCAGAAGAGATAAATCCTAGAAAATTGGAGTAGAATTAATGTTAAAATGTGTGCTAATGCAAGGACAAAAGTACAGGGCACAATAGTGGCTTGACAAAAAAATAGGTTTCTGTCACGATCGTGGCAAGGATACCCCCCGATCGTGGGAGAGGATAAAGAGAAAGATGTTATCTAGGATCAATTGAGATCAAAGTGTCATTAGTGAAAGATATAAATTGGTGATTGTCAGAAATAAATCTTTGGATAGAATGGGGTGACTTTGATGATACACACCTAAGCATATGTGACAGTAATTATATTTACTACTTCATTGGGTTTTTTGGTAATTAGAATATTATGACCTTGTAAGAATGATAGGAATTGGTCTTTTTGAGGTATTAAGAATGACTAATAATGCGATAATGATAACAGTTGATTGATAAAGATTGCATGAACTGTATAGATGATAGTAGCAAGAAATCTTCTTTCGAAGACGAATTTTACTGAATTAGGTTAAGTAGATCAAATAGTTTGTATTAAGAATGAACATATTCCTAATGAAGACATAAGCATGGAATGTATAATATGCTACTGAGAGTGTATGCATTATGTTTGATGTAAAGTATTCAACTAGGTGATTGGATTCTTGAATTTGAGATGACATTATTTTTAATATGAAGAGACATACCCTGCCTAAGGATTAGTCAGATAAGAATTTCGAGGATGAAATTCTTTAAGAGGGGGAGAAAGGTTGGCCCCGAAAATTTTTCATTGAAGTTAAGCATGGTTTAAATAAATTTTGAGGTTTTAATAGATTAATTATTTTAGAGTTATTTAATTATGTCAAAGTTAGTAGGATTTATTACATGGGTCAATGGAATTAAACTATTAAGATTATAAGAATGTTCAAGGGTATTTTTGGCAAGACACGTAAGTATAAAAGACCATAAGCTTATAAGGAAGGACTAAATGGACATTTTATGCTCATTAAGGATAAAATTGGAAGATGAAAATTAGGTCTTACATTTAAGAGAAGGAAAAACGTGAATTAGGAGAGAAGAAGAGAAAATAACGAAAAGAGGAAGAGAGATTTTGGTGTTTGAGAGAAAAGAAGAGAAAATAAACTAGGTTTCAATTTTTCTTAGCCTTCAAGAGAGATTTTGAGGCTGTTCACGAAGAGAAAAAGGTAGAGGATGATAAGAGCTTTCATTGGAGCCAAGAAACTCTTCATTTGGTGAAGAATCATGGTAAGATCATATTAAATCTTTCGGATTTTTGAAGGATTTTAGTTTATAGAGTTTAGAAAATGCATGGGTTTTAGTATTTTAGAATCAATTTTAGTGATTTTTGCATTGTGGGATTTTCAATTGGATTCCTATTAAATGGGGTTTTGTCATTGATGAAGGAAATCAAGAAAGACAAAAGGAACAAGAAGAGAGGCATTTTGAGTAAGTCTTTAAGCAAGGAAATTCAAGGTGGGTACATGTTTATAATAGAATAAATATGCCACTAATGTTTTCTTTGAACCAAGGAAGTTTAATGATTTCGGTTGTATCATAAATGTTGCAGTTATTGCTTCTTGAATGAATTGAGAATTTGTTATATGTTGATATATGTATTATGTTGATGATTTGTGAAAAGACTTTGAAAATGAATTTTTTTAAAAGATAACATGTTTATTAAATCATGTTTCGGAAATGATTTTCAAAATATCTCATGTTCACGAAAAACAAGTTTTCAAAATGTGCCATATAGGCAAACTGTTTTCAATTCATGAATTACATGTTATGTGGGTTTGGTGTAATCCATTCTGGTAACTCACATGCACGTTGACTAAATTAAAGGCTTCTCTTGCCTGCCCGCTAGTGGCATGGAGCTCCTTCATGGACTCCCTCAAGTTTACGTTTACACAAAACCATTACATGAGATTGCGAACAAGTTTGATGCATTCATGTTTTGTAGTTGTGAATTATCTACATGATGAGAATTTGAGAAACATGTGCTTTGGATTCAATCAAAATTTTCTATGACAAGTGAATGTTTTCAAAGTTTTTGCTTATTTTTCGTTATAAATTTGTTACCTACGAGCTTTTAAGCTCACCCCCTTTTCGTCTCATCTTCAGATAAAGAAAATGAGATCGAGTAACCCAGAGTTGGGGTGTCCTTATACTTCTGCAATGTTTTCTATAAATTAAGTTAGATTTTATAAAAGCAAGACTTTAGACACATTTCGAGAATTATTGGGTTTGGTATGTTTTGTAATTTGGATTTTGATACTAATGATGTAATGTGGCTTAGAATGCCATTAAAGCTTTGTAAACTCCTATTTTACTTTTAATGAAATATGAATTATGTATGGATGATGTTGAGTTGGAATTGGGTAGATTTGAAGAAGTTATCAACTTGAGATGATGATTTTTGAACATGAATTGTTAATATATATACATATATGTAAGTGAGATGTTATGGACAAGAAAAATAGGCATTATGAATGATGAGATGTTGTTGAATGTGATGAGTCAAATGAGTGGAGATTGAGAGTTTAATAAAGTCAATTTGGTAGTTGAATGGTTATGCTCATGGCATTTGTAGTTTGTACAGTGCAAATTTCAAGTTTTCCATAGGGGAAAAATCCATGTTTTGACTTCAGGGGAAAATCTATATTAATTTAGGTAGAATTAGATGAAGTTGTCTTCTAGAAAGTTGTATCTTATCTTTCTAGCTTTCCATTAATATAAAGTATAAAATTTTTAGATATCGGAGTTAAGAGATATGATCATTAGAAATTTGTGATTCGACGTAGGATGGACATTCGGGACAGCTGAATTGATTTAAAATTTTAACCCTCTTGGTTGCAAAATATCTTTTTAGGGTCTTTATGAAAATTATAGGTCTAGAAGTCCTCTTCAAAATGGTTTTTTAATGACCTTAACGTGATATTTCTAGTGAAAGTTATGTCCTTCTTGCCAATACAGGTTGAAAGAAGAAAAGTAGGAAGGGAGAAGGCACGATCGCGGCAAGGTGTGATCGCGACTCTACGGGCTTACATGAAAGTTGCGATCGTAACATCACACCCCACACCCACAGATCCCCTCCCCCCTCACCTGAACATATTCCACTCTTTTAACCATAACTTTGTTGTTCGACCTTTAAATGACCTAATTTTAAAGCATTGGATTCCTAACATATTTCTCTATCTCTCCATAAGAATTTATAGCTTTTGGTTTTGATTTGAAAAAAGATGGATGGAAAGAAAATAAGGGTATCAGTTAGTAGAGCACAAATTGGATACTTCAGTATTTTGATGATATCTTATTCTATAGAGTTCCAAATGAGATAATTCTTGTTTCTAAATAAACTAAAGACATAGAGCTACAAATCCTTTATAAAAAATTGAATTTTTAAATCAGTCTCTAAGACTTTCAATTTCTATATGGAAGTTGAGTATAGTGTACTGTTTCAATTTGATAATAACCCGAAAATGTTAGGGCTATAGCTTTCAGATTTTTGAGCCAAATTGAATGATTTTAGTTTCATTAGAATGATATGACAATGGGGAATATTTTCTAGAAGAATTCAAAATGTGATTCTGGTTTGATGTTTCCCAAAATCTATTCTAAAATAGGAGGAATGAGTTTGATCATGGTATCAAAGAATGAAGATGAATCGATGTTGGTTAAGGAGGGTTCATTGAAACAGCCCTATAAGATAATGTGCACGCTCAAGTCTTATGGTATTTTCACAAGGGTTGGGCTTTGAAAATGGGGTCCAACAATATATTTAAGAAGAGTTCTCAAAGATAGATTAAAAAATTTATGTTTATGATCTAATATTGCTATTAGTCCCTATTGAGGATTTGATGTTAAAATTTTAGAGATATGTCAAAATCATATAGATGACAAAATGTATTGACATTTTGAGTTAACTAATGTCTCATAAACTTTGATGATAATATGTAAGATGTATGTCATCATTGTGATAGATGTAAGATGTTGCATTGAGTAGAGCTGAAAGGTAAACTATCTTGATGGAATTGTTCCACTTAATTTAGCCTACTGTAAGCGAAAACATGGATATCAATTAAAGGATATATTATATTATGATAATAGTTATCATAAGAAGAAAATGACTGCATCATTTTTTTACCTGTACATAATATGATAAAGATTATATGTATTTCTAGTTTGATAGATGCATAATTAACCATATTTATATCCCGTATTTGATGTATTTTTGCTTGATATTTTATACATTTATTATATATTTAGTCCTTGTGGGATCAACACGTACTTGTTGATACTAGCTATAGCTACGTCGTGCACTAGCAATTATTTCATAATTGACACTGAGAAAAAGTTAATCAAGTTTTTGGCATCATTGCCAGGGATTTTGATTAGGAAAATCTTAGTTTTATTACTATAGTCATTACTTTATTTTTTTAGTTTACTTTGCTTTATTTCTTGTTTTTATTTTATGTTATTTTATTTGTTTAGTTTATTTCTTTAGTTTTAGACTTAGACTCTTGGTCAGTTTATGACCCAAAGTACATCTGAAAACTTACTAGACACAGATCCTGAAATAGAGAAAACGGTGTGAAGAAATCTTCTTAGGACTAATTTGAGAGAGTTTGAGCTAGATCGTTGGATTGGAGGCTTGGAAGTTTACATGGACATAGAATAATTTAACAACATGATAGACCAACCGCGTACTATGTTTAACTACACTAGGCAAAAGTTAACTGGTGCGAATCCAACATTTTGAGACCAACTGTTCAGGCGAACAACTTTGAAATTAAGCTGAGCATCATCTAGATGATAAGTAGTTAGTTTAGTTTGATAGATGTCGAGATGAAGACCCAAATGCACATATGTCTATCTTTTTATAGATCTGTGATACTTTTAAGATCAACGGAGAAAATGGTGACACTATAAGACTGCATCTATTTCCTTTCTACTTTACAGGAAAGGCTAAGTAGTGGCTAAATTATATGCCATGTTCATCACTTACTACATGGGACCAAGGGGAGAAAATTTTCTGAATAAAGTACTTTCCCATATAAAGACTACAAAGCTAAGGAACAACATTTCGTTAGACTCCCAAACTGAAGGTGAATCACTGCACGACACGTGGGAGAGATTCAAAGAGATGCTTAGACGATACCCTCCTTATAGACTATCACTATGGATGCAAATTCAGACTTTCTATAATGGACTAAGTCAAGGTACGAGGTAGTCGATCGATGTAGCATGTGGAGGGATGTTGAACAATAAAACACCTAAACTATCCCAATAGTTGATTGAAGACATGACTATGAACAAATACCCATGGTGCGTAGCTAAAGCACGAACTACTACTCTAGTAGGAGTTTATAAGGTAGGTACGGTTGTGTAGTTGATGAGCCAAGTGGAGGCCAGATAGATAGACTGAAAATGCCTTCACAAGGAAGGGTGATGTATGAAATGTGTGGATTAGACTATCAAGGGCAAGAATGTCAATAAGCCCAAGTCAAGCATGAGGATTATTTGGGAATGCTTCGAGACCCCAAAATAATCCTTATAATAATACATAAAACCATGGATGGAGGAATCACCTCAACTTTACTTGTGGCAATTAGGGAAAACAACGAAATAACCTTCCACCTGGATTCCAACCATAAGCATTATAACTAAAGAACCTAAGTATGGATAAAATGATACAGGAATTTATTCAAGATTCAAGAGCAAAACACCAGAGACAATAGACATCCATACATAACTTGGAGGTTTAAATCGACCAACTAACATAAATTTTAATAGAAAGGAAAAAAAGGGGAATCCACTGAGTACCACTGAACCTAATAATAATGAGCATATAAAGGCTATCACACTTAGAAGCAAGAAGAAGTTAAAATTAGATGCTAGATCTTGAATTGAAAAGGAGGATTGGGACAAGAGTTAAAAGAAGACCAAAAATGTAGAGAATCATCCAAAAGTAAAGGAATTTTATCCCACCATACCATACCCAATATAGTTAGAGAAGGATCACATGGATGAACAATTCGAAAAATTCCTCAAATTGTTCAAACAACTTTATATTAATTTATCACTTGTTAAATCTTTAGCACAGATGCCTAAGCATGGAAAATTCCTAAAGGGGCTACTATCTTATAAGAAGAAATTAGAGGAATTGGCTATAATGTAGTTAAGTGAGGAATGCTTGGTGATCCTATAAAACAAGTTACTAAAGAAGCTAAAAGATTCAAGGAATTTTCCTATCGCTTGTGTTATTAGTAATTTGTTAGCAAAAAAAAGTTTTAATTGATTTGGGAGATAACATTAACTTAATTCCATTTAAATTATTTAAGAAATTGGGACTAAGAGAACCTAAATCTACTAGAATAAGCATTCAATTAGTTGATAGATCTATTAAATATTCTATAAGAATTATCGAGGATGTATTAGTAAAGGTTGACAGGTTCATATTCCTCGTCGGCGTCGCTATACTTAACATGGAAAGAGAAATAAAAGTATCTTTAATTTTAGGGCATCCCTTTTGAGCTATAGCTTGGGCCATCATTGATGTCAGTAATGGTAAACTAGTTCTTAAAGTAGGCGAAACAAAGATAACTTCTAAGATTTCTGATGATATGATTAGTACATGGATTATATGTTCAAAGAGAGGAGTAAAGTAGAACTACAATCTACTACAAGGTTCCTCAGTAAAATTATTCTAATGCTATGAGATGTGCTCTTTAGTGTGATGATTCCTGTTACTTTATTGATGCGAATAATTCTATAGCTTTAGGAACTATACGAGAAATCTCGTTCAACAACATGCAAGAATTGTCTATGACTCAAGATGAGGAATAACATGAAGATGATAAGCTTTTCATAAGAAAGAAAGAAGTTGAAGAGTTAAGCCAAAATATAGAGACAAGATTAAAACCATTTGTTAAATAACCACTAGAGTTAGAGTTGAAGACACTTCCTGATCATCTAGAATATGCATTTCTTGAGAAGAACTCAAAATCACAAGTAATTATCGCATCAACTCTAGAGGTGGCAAAAAAGGAAAAATTATTGAGCATGCTTAAGGAATAAATAAAAAGGGACATTACTTGGAAAATCTTCAAAATTAGAGGGATCAACCCCTCCTTCTGCACACATAAGATTTTAATGGAGGAGGATTTTAAATCGGTGGTACAACCTTAAAGGAGGCTAAATCTAAATATCAAGGATGTGGTAAATTTAGAGTTAATTAGACTCTTAAATATTGGAGTGATTTGTCACCATTTTAGATAATCCTTGGGTGAGTCATATGCAAGTTATGCCAAAGAAAGGAGGAATGATAGTAATCTCCAACAAAAAGAATGAGCTAATCCTTATAAGAACCGTTACTGGATGGAGAGAATGCATCGACTATAGCAAATTAAATGATGCAACTAAAAAGGACCACTTCCTATTACCCTTCATAGAACAAATGCTGGAATGACTTGCAGGACAGATGTACTACTGCTTCTTGGAAGGACTTTTAGGCTACTTCAAATCCTCATTGCTCCTAAAGATTAAGAGAAAACAACATTTACGTGTCCCTATGGTATGTTTGCCTAAAGAATGACGCCGTTTAGGTTGTGTAACACACCTATTACATTTCAGAGGTGCATAATGGCCATCTTTGATAATTTAGTTAAGGACATAAAGGATGTATTTATGGATGATTTCTCTATTTTTAGTGATTCATTTGATTTATCCCTCTATAATTTAGAGAAAGTATTGGAAAGATGTACGAAGACAAATTTGGTGTTAAATTGGGAAAAATGTCACTTTGTGGTACAAGAAGGTATAGTCATAGACCATAAAATTTCTCATCAGGAGATTGAGGTAGATAAGGCCAAAATTGAAGGTATAGAAAAACTAGCACCCCCTTCTTCGGTTAAGGCCATAAGAAGTTTCTTAGGTTATGTGGGATTTTATAAGTAATTTATCAAGGACTTTTCTAAAGTTTCTAAGCCCTTAACTAAGTTATTAGAAAAGAACATACCTTTCACATTTACCAAAGAATGTTTAGACACCTTTGATATTCTAAAAGTTGACTAAGGCCCCAATTATGGTTGCATTAGATTTGGATTTACCTTTTAAGTTAATATGTAACGCAAGTGACTAACAAAAACCCCGATATCCACAAGTATATAGGTCATAAACTTATAGTATTATAGGTGTTGATCCCACCAACAGTTAGTGAGCTAATCTAAATCTAAGTTATCTAAGGCCTAAAAGGATTATTAAAAAGAAAATAAAAATTAAACAAAAAAGTAAATTCATAAAAATGGATTGATTGAAAATTAAATTGTAAAATCAATACACAAGGAATCAAATTAAGCACCACTAAATTAACAATGGAAATCATACAAAGAAGATTAGCCGATTATGAGAAGGGGCATTTAGCCTATGATCAAATGCTAGGCTAAAGGCTCAATTTGGGGCCAAAAGTTGTTGGGTTTGATCAATTTATGGACAAACATTATAATCAACTCAATGAAGGTCTAAACGTTATCGAATCTACTCAATATTAGGC
>JANZLD010589707.1:0-13846 GCA_026413575.1 Erythroxylum carthagenense
TGGATGGGATTTGTGTATGATTATGGATATGATTTGTGATTGTATATAAATATGATTGATTTTTGGGATTGGATGGAATGATTTATGAATTTTTATAAAGACTTGAATTACGACATTATGTATGATGATTTATGATTTGTATATTGAATTGAGAAATTAAAATGAATTGGATTTGGATAATGTGTGTTGGATTGAGTTTGGATTCCGGACGGGAAGTCCGAGGAGTTTCCGAGATCGGGTCCCAACAAATTCTCCTAGTGGGTCAATATCCAATATCCTTAATAATGACCTTGGGTTTGCCTAAAAGCTACCCTAGTTCAACCGATAGGTATTGATCATACTAATTGCATCTCCAATGCAACTATCGAGTCTAGTGCTATCAACTGTTGATGTGTGCATATTCATTAGGCTATCAACTCTTGACACGTGTACATCTAATGTACAATACCCAACTTCGCCTCTGTTCACGTTAGTCTTGGGTTTACCCAACAAACCAATGCTTCTAGTTAAAATTGACCCATTAATATGAAAATCCTATTTCCATGGTTTGAACATATTCGTGTAAAGGTGGCTTGGGTTTGCCCAATAACCTAACTTTAAAAGAACTCTGGTTCTCACCATATTAAAGGAAAGTGTTAGTTTTAATATTCTAAGTGAGTGGTTTGACTAAGGTCTTATCTAGCTTAAATGGTCTTATACATAATATATATATATATATATATAACTACATGGTGTGGTAAGGATTACCCAATCAAATTTGACCTAAGCCCATAACCATCCATCATCCAAGCCCACACATTCTCCTAACCATGCATTCTCTAATTCATATATGTAAACACATCATTTTGGTTATGAGATCTTATAGATCCTAACATGAAAGGCCCAATACAACATTTGGATCTGAGCCCACTCCAACACTTAGATTTACTATCTTCCTTTTACTAACTTGGCTAAAATTACAATTGTATGTTATTTCATTTGGAATTAATATTAATCTAATTAACATGAATAATTGATTATAGAAATTAATTCATAATTAATTTACCTTAGAATAATTATTTGATGTCTAAAATTAAACAACTTCAATTTTGTCATACATGTCAATTTTTCTAGTCTTACTAGAAAATTTATTGCTCTACTAAAATTAATTTTAAAATAACTTATATAATTTCCAAAATTTTCCAGAACATCAAATCATCGTTGCAAGCATCACTTGTTCATTTCATGATGATCAAAATAATTTAGGAATCACACAAAATTATCATGATTACTGAAATACCAATAAGACATAAAAATGACAAATATGACTTCTAAAATTTTTCTGGATATCAAATTTCAAGAAAAATCATTTATGCATTCATAAAACATCAAATTAACACATTTTTATCACATAAAAATATTTTTAAGGTTTTGGAACCGAAATATAAACATACAAAAACATCAAATAAAATAAATCCTACAATTTCTGGAAAATTGTCCAAATCTGGAAAATTGTTTAATAAAATTATTAAAACATTTTTAATAATTATAAAAAATTAAAGAGACATTTAAAAATCCAAAATATGTTCACAGTCGTTTTTCAAAATCAAATTCCATGAAAATCATGTGTAACCTCATCAGTTTAGCCAATAGACATCACATGCCCAACAAAAAGACAAATTTCATGCATGTTCTAGTAAATTTGAAATTAAATATTTTAATTACATTAAAATTATTTTCAATCATACTGACTCATTATCATACATATTATGAACATATCTGTGGAAGAAAATCATGCAAAAAAAATTCTATAATTAATTTCAAACAAAACATTACAGAACCCTAAGTTGTCACAACTAAGAAAATAGTTCACATGTCATGCATACTACGTCTAACAGGACACAAGATAGCTCTAATGCCACTGTAAGGTTCCGATCATGCATCTCATACATAATATATATCAAATATGCACATCAAAAAATAAAATGGAACCTTAAAACCAGATCTACTTATGCATATAGATATAGAAAACAAAAACATGAAATGTAAGATATTTACATACCTTTCTGACAATCTCCTTCATAATCTTCTCCGTGTTGGGTAGTTGTAAACCACAACAATCAATGTAGACCATCTTTAATGAAAGTTTACACGAAGATATAAGGAATAAACCTCACAGTGAAAAAGTGTGTGTGTAAGCAAGAACCTTTCTTTTTTTCATTTGTGTCTTACATAAGATGCATGAAAATGATAATTATTTTCTACACTTTTTGGCCTCCCATAACCCCATCACTAATGGAGAGTTATGGGAAGTTAATGGTCTTGAATAGCATGCATTAATGGAAGTTAATGACCATCAATAGCATGCATTAATAGAAGATTTGGGAGGTTAATGACTATGAATAGTTTGCATTAATGGAAGTTTTGGAAAGATAATGACCAAATTGGCAACTAACAACATTTGTTTCTAATCCGTTCCATGCAACATTTTCTACCACGATCATATCGTGATACAATATTAAAACACTCTCCTATATCTTAAATCATCATTCAAAATCATTTTACTTATCCTTCAGATCTCCCATGTGTGCGACCCATTAGGTTCCCTGTTATGTTGGTCACTTGAATTAACACTTAATTCAAGTAAGTCAAGAGTCGTATTTAGTCACAAGTCATATGCCCTAGTTGACTGAAAAGTCAGTAGTTTGACTACAAACTCTTCCATAAGCAATGTTGCCATACAATTCGTCCTTTCACCATCTATACCCACTGGGTTCAGAGTATGGTCAAAGTAGCAACTCCCACTTGATTGACTACATCACATCTAGTTCAAGTGATATTAGATCTTGTCCTGAGGATCTCATTACTCTATCTATCATTGAAAACTCTCTTCATGACACATATCTACTCTGGCTAGAGAGTCCCAAGTAATGACCTCGATAAGAGGTTATGGGTATCATCTCCTTCTATCAGGAGTGGTGAATCCTTTATTAGCTATTCAATTACCTGTGAATACCTCAAGCTGTACCCAATCACCACCCTATGAGTAACCCCTAAAAGGCACTGATGAATGGAGTCAAAGCACAGATCGATATCTAAGATATCCTTAAGCATCTCAAACTAAAAGATACTTGCACTATTGCTATAATGAGACTATCATTGACACTGGAATAGAATATCCATATGATTGTCTCATAGTAGGTCAATCTAATGTACTTACTACCCTTAGTAAGCATCCATATGTTAACTCTAAATAGCTCATATCTATAGTTTATAAGATCTACTGCTTGATCCAATCAAAGAGTATAACATGTGCTTGTCTATCCGAATTAATGATACCTTATCTCATTAATCCTAAGACTAGGGAAAGTTTAGATACTAACATAATTACACATGATAGGAATCTTATTATCATGATCTCATCATGATTTCCTCTATGCTATGTTTTGTATCAAGGAATTCATTAGATCAATTTAAGATCAACATCAAATCCATAAATGTATGAATATCGAAATAATAAAAAATGTCTTTATTAATCATAAAATGATTGGCACAATAGGTGCTAAAGGTTATTACCTTTAGAGCACTTCTCTAACACATACATAGGATATAGATATCCGTACTATTTTCTCTCTATTTACCATGTTGTTTTTCTCTTCCTTTAACCATGCAATCAGCTCAAACATTCAAGCAATTAGCAAGGGAATTCATGTAACTAGCTTCGACATTCATATGACCAGCTAAAGAGGAAGGACAAGAGTGGTTTAGCATACTAAAATCAGGTGGTAGTGTGCTGTCCATCTTTTCCCTGCATGTAGTTGGTATTGATGAAGTTGCTGTCCATGGTTGGAAGCTTATGCACTATGCAAAAATTATTTCATTGAAAGAAAAATTTGGAATATCTATGCGTGAAAGAAGTAGCGGCTATTGTCCATCATCAATTTTGGTCCAAAAGAGTAGTAAACTATCAGTGGAATGAAGGTGGAGCAGCTCCTTCATCATCCTTGTATAAGTTACACATTGTAGAAAGATGTCTAGCACATTGCATAATTTATTTCCGACAGTTGTCCATTATATTAGTTATTACCATCTTTGTTTAATTAACCATTAATTTTTTACATCATCCACAACATTTCTTGTCTGCTACATATAATAAGTTGTTTTTATTTTATCTTACCAAAATGACACACGTTCAAACCATGTATTGTTATCACATGTAATGAATTTTATGTCCCTCACATCTACTCCTTTATGAATGTGGTTTTATGAGGTTTTCATGCATTCTTGTTCCAAAATAATGGAAACCTCTTCATGTACATGAAAACTGCCACTTAAGGCTCATTCACATATACAAGTATTATTTCTTATCCAAAATAATTAAGTAGCTTAAGAAAAAAAATTTCCAATTTTAATAGGAGTTTTATGTCCAATTATTAACATGTTGCACGTAAACATATCAACACCTAAGTTGGATCAATTTACTTTAAGTGTCCTTAACTATGGCTGATTCTCTCACGCTTAGTTTACTTGGTTTATGTCCTTATATTTAAGTCCAAAAATGCTTCAAATTTACTCCACAATAATTTAAAATAAGGGTTAGCATTGATCTATCATAAATCCATCCAATCGAATTTATTTTTGGTCCATTTCCATATTAGTCAACTCTAATATTTTTCAACTTTCATTTAATTTTAATACTTGTCTTAAGTATTGTCAAATCATTAAAGGTCAGCTCCCCAATTCACCTTTTAGCATAAATAAATTTACGTTCATTCGGGAACTACATTCACACGAAATAAAATTTTATAAATATATGAAAAGAAAAGTTTGGGGTTTTACACTTGAAGTATTTAAGTTAATTAAAAAATCTTTTTACTCCACAATCTCCACTTTTATCAAGGGAAAATAATAAAGCATGATTTAAAATAATGAAAACTAGCAATTCCTCATATTGAAGCCTTATGGTCCCCATCTAAAATTAACGAAAAATCTTTTCAATGAGGTTTATTAAAAAAATTTCCAATATTCAGTAATCATTCCTCTCTCATCCACTTTAACAACTTCATCTTATCGATATAATCGTATGTATAAAGACCTAATGATGTACCATAGGCTAAACCACAATTAAAACATGAGCATGCCTCATTTCAATACCAATTCAATTCATATTCAAAATCCATTTCCAAGTCAATTTAAAGCATATGCAAATTTCAATTTAATGCTAACTCAAAGCATATGTACATCTTATTGGCTTCCAAGTGCATCCAATTCTCAGTTCAATGCTAAATGAAAGCATATGTAAACCTCATGAAGATTGACTTTTAAATTCAAGTAGTAGCACTAATGAAATAATTCATTAACATACTTTTCATAGTAAGGTAAAAACCATCTTTACAAAATCAATTTAAAGATACACTCGCAGTTTGTCATTTATCATTAACCAAACTTACGTGTTTAATGATTTTATCTTACTAGTTCTAAGTCTATGATGATGAAAAAACTTTATTGTCTTTCTCAACTATGAGGGAGACTCCTTAAGGTTTCCTAAAACCTGCCAAGTACATCCATAACTTACCACCTTGTTCTACAAATTTTATGAAAAAAGATTTAGCTAAAATCTTAGCATTTAGTTTAATAAAATTTTGTTTTCTTTTCATTCGACCATTGAATAGCTATTGGACAACATCCATAATTTATACATGTTATCTTCTTTTCATTTAAACAATGTACATAGTGTATACTGATGTCTTCCTTACATTGAACAATTAAACTATGTACAACATACATGTTGCTATTGAACAACCATTGGGCCATATATATAGTATCTACATACTGCCAATTAATAAGCATTGAACAACATACATAGGATATGGATATACATGCTATTTTCTTTACATGTAAATAGGCTGCTTTCTCTCTATTTACCATGCTGTTTGTCTCTTCATTTAACCATGCAATTAGCTCAAACATTCACGTGATTAGCAAGGGAATTCATATAACTAGCTTTAGCATTTATGTGACTAGCCAAAGAGGAAGGACAAGAGTGGTTTAGCATACTAGAATCAGGTGGTAGTGTGTTGTCCATCTTTTTCCTGCACGTAGCTAGTGTTGATGGAGATGTTGTCCATGGTTGGAAGCTTAAACACTATGCAGAAATTATTTCCTTAAAATAAAAACTTAGAAGATCTATACGTGAAAGGAGTAGTCGCAATTGTCCATCATCAATTTTTGTATAAAAGAGTAATAAAATGCAAGCGGGATGAGGGTATAGCAGCTCCTTCATCATCCTTGTATAAGTTACACGTTGTTGAAAGTTGTCCAATACGTTGCATGATTTATTTCCAACAAATGTCCATTATGTTAGCTCTTACCATATTTGTTTAATTAACCCATTAATTTCTTACATCATCCATGATGGTTCTTGTCTCCTACATTTAACAAGTTGTTTTGATTTTTTCATATCAAAATGACACACCTTCACACCATGTATTAGTCTCGCGTGTAATAAATTTTATGTCCCACACATTTACCCCTTCATGAAGGTGTCAACATAAGGTTTTCATGCATTCTTGTTCCAAAATAGTGAGAACTTCTTTATGTATATGACAATTGCCACTTAAGGCTCATTCACATGTACATGTATTATTTCTTGTCCAAAATAATTAAGTGGCTTAAGAAAAAATTTGTCCAATTTCGGTAGAAATTTTATGTCCACTTATTAACCTGTTGCACCTAAACATATCAACATCTAAGTTGGATCGAATTACTTTAAGTGTCCCTAATTATGACTAATTCTCTAATGCTCAGTTTACTTGGTTTGTGTCCTTATTTTTCAGCTAAAAAATGCTTCCAATTTACTCCTCGATAATTTAAAACAAGGGTTAGCCTTGATCTATCATAAATCCATCTTATCAAAAAAAAAAAATTGGTCCATTTCCATACCATTCAACTCTATTATTTTTTGACTATCATTTAACGTTAATACTTATCTCAAGTATTATCAAATTATTCAAGGTTGGGTCTACAAGAAAGAAAAAGTTTGGGGTTTTACACCTGAATTCTTCAAGTTAATAAAACAATCTTTTAGATATCATTCCAAATGTAAGAAACTTTCTCTAACTAGCTTATGTTTTGCAAATGATCCCATTTTTCTAAGCTAGGATAATGTCCACTCAGTCTCTCTTCTAATAAGTACTCTCAATAATTTTGAGGAGATGTTGGGTATGTGTATTAATCTTCACAAAAGCTATTTCATACTCTCCAAAATTACTTCTCATCTTTTTAACGCCTTATCTCTAGCTACAGGTATGGAAATCAAAGACCCTCCTCTTTTATATTTGGGCATTCCTATCTCATTAAGGAGGCTTAGGTATTTTGAATGTATCCTATTAATTGAAAAAATCCTAATAAGATTGGGATCATAGACTAATAGAGCATTATCCTATGGAGGAAAACTTTAGCTTCTGAAGTCGATTATTATGTCAATGCAAACTTACCGGTGTTCCTACCTATTTCTTTCCAAATAGTTTATTAAAATAGTAAAAAAATTGATGAAACAGTTTCCATGGGGAAAAAGGAATGGTGAGAAAGGAATAGCAAAAGTTAGTTGGAAGAAATCTATTAACCGAGAGAGGAAGGGAGATTAGGCTTGGAGTCAGTCTCCAAGCAAAACAAATTACTTATGACTAAAAGGATTTAGAGAATACTAAGTGAAAAACAATCTATGTGGATCAAATGGATCCACTTTTATATATTAAAAGGTGAGTCTTTGGGCTCTAAGAATCAAAGACAGTTACTTTTGGCTCTTCAACCAAATTCTTAGAATGGGGGAAGACGTTTAGTAGTACATAACTTGTCAGATTGGGACAGGGAAAGAATTTCTTTATGATATGACAACTAGACAGGGCAAGGAGCTTTAATTTATAATCATTTGGAAACATCTCTATTGGAGAGGTTCCTTAAGAGTACTAAGCTCCGTGAAATTATTATAAACGAAAATTGGATGATATCTTCATATGAGATTAGACTCTTGCTCATTCCAAAAGTTAAAAGCCTCGGGGAAAGAGATTTTTACTTATGGAATGGGATTCCGATTATAGAAATTACTATAAAGGAAGCTAAAAAGTTGAGGGATGGGACAGCTAATATAGTAGGATGGTACCCCCTGATCTAGAACAAGTTTCGTAGACCTAATTCTAGCTTTCTTCTCTGCCTAGCTATGTTGAGCAGGCTCAACACTTTGGATAGGCTAAAATTCCTATTCTTCTCTAAGATATGTATTCTTTGCAACCTGGAGCATGAAACTAGAGACCACCTCTTTTGTGAGTATGTCTTCTCTAGAGAGGTTTGGGCTAAAATCTCTAGTCTCTGTGCCCTTGGGTTTAACTATTGCAAACTTTTGGATATCCTATTGGAGATACCTCATCGGCATATTTCTAAGTATGACAGGGCTATTATAATGGTCTCAGTAGCTAAATATTTTCAAGTAGTTTGGAATGAAAAGAATAGCAGAAGGTTTAAAGATAAGTCTAATTCTCTACTATCTCTTATAGAACTCACTATTGCTAGCATAAGCAAACAACTAATTATAAATCAGTTGAACCTGCGCTGTAGCAGAGGAATGGCTCTCACATGGAGAATATAGTCCTCGCTAACTATTCCACTGTCATCAACTTGTAGTTGGTTTTTCTGTAGAGATTTAAAAATATAAAGAATGGAATCACACTAAGTTGAATACATTTACTTAAGTGATCTCCCTCACCGATTCATCTCCGAAGAGTTGAGCCTTTAGAGAATCTCGTCCCTCCTTAGAAAATAAAGCAAGGTTTGAACAGTCGAAACACAAAAGTAGTCATGCCCTAATCGTTAAAGTCTTCTGAATTTAAGTTGCTACTTAAGTTGAGTTCTTACTTGTGTGCGAAGAGTTGAGTAAGAGAAACTCTGTGGAGTCACCGCTAGCCTCGTTATCAGAGTGTCGACTTTCATCCTCCCAAATCGAGTAATAGCTGAAGATTCAAGAAATTTGTAAATCTTTATACCTTAAATATTAAACGACTTTGCCCTTTAACATTGTTTCTAAACGTCATCGATTTGCTTAACCTAGATGTATTCAGTGTATCAAGTGGGTCTATCTCACGTGGCAGAGACCCTCTCCTAATGTAATCTTCTTTATTCTTTAATGGATTTTTAAATTCTCAAAAAATAAAAAATAAAAATTCTTTTAACTCCACGATCTCCACTTTTATCAAAGGAAAAACAATAAAGCATGATTTAAAATAATGAAAACTAACAATTTCTCATATTGAAGCCTTATGGTCACCATCCAAAATTAATGCCAAATCTTTTCAAAGAGGTTCATTAACGTTCGACCTGACTTTGAATTAAAAAAATTTCCAATATTCACTAGTCATTTCTCTCTCATCCATTTTAACAACTTCATCTAATGAATTATTTATAATTTTAACCAATATTATGGGCATCTAATTGAAGGATAAATCCTAAACCTTTAGGCAAAATGTTGAGAACTAAAATTTGATATTGATCTTGGCATTTTGGCCTTCCACTTGTCTAATATAATCAAATAGTTTTTAAGGTTCTATGGGCTCCTTTCCATAACTCTTGCTAGCCAAAATGGAATCGAATTGAAAAAGAAATATATCTTTTGCTATTTTTGTAATTTTGAATCAGCAATCTAAGTTCCAAATCGATTCAAACCACTTCCTAGTTGCACCATTATTGAAGGGTCTTGAGGTTAGAATTTTTCCAACCACATTATATTAGTATAAAAGAATATCTAGAGATATCTTGACTCAACCTCATATGCACCCATGTAAACTTGGATTTAAGCAAGATGCTATCTCGTCTATCATTTGAGGCGACGAAAAAAAATAACACCCTATACTCACTATAAACCTAAGTCTCTAACTAGACAAGGAGAGGCTTAACCCTAAACATACAAAACGATATATAATACAAAGTTTACCAATAAAAATGAAAATAAACAAAACATTGAAAAGTGACACATGAAGAGGCACTATTGTGGTAGAGTAGCACAATTACCATAGTCTTCTTCTATTCTTTTGTAATTATTCAATTAATATCTAGTTTAAATCCAAACTTGTGAATATGATACTAAAACTCATACTAATTTTGGTACTAAAATGATATAGCATTAATACCACATAAAATTAAATGTTGTTTTAAATAATTTTTAAAAGTAATACAATAGTCCCTTAGTTTTATAAAGTTACATATTTGTATTACATATTTAGCATTTAATATATCATCAAATACAAGTAAAACTAATAGTAAAGATAAAAGATAAGTATATATATAATTTCATTTCACAGCATATCCACTAAAATCACATTAGCCGAATTTAAATTAAAATGAAGGATTTAGTTAATTTTTAAAAAATTTAGCGCTTCAACTTTTTCTAATTGGCGATCTTTTCCCATACCTCAATATTCATCTCTGTATCAACTATTACCATCGTACAGGCTGACATTTCACCGTATATTTTGGTAGTCTGGTTCAATATGTTGCAACTTATTTTTGAAACATAACAGTACTTAAATTAGTGACAATTTCAATTAATAAATATATGAGATATTATTTGAATTTAAGTGGTTAAAAAGGAAATTTGGGAGTAGATAAGTCTAATTGTGCCTTCATATGTTGTTATAACATTTCATTTTCGCATATTACTTTGCATCATATTTTTAAAGCATACTATCAGAGATTTAAAAAGAACATCCCAGAAAATTAATGGAGAAGAAGGTTGAAGAGCTTTTCAGGTGTGTATAACTGATGGTAGAATGAAGAAGGATCAAATTATCGTAGAAAAGGGCTTTTCTGTGATTTGGTTGATTAGAGACCATGTTGCCATATACTGATATATAAGGTTAAGATAATTGAAAGCTCTCCTTATCTTGGCGAGTTTGAAGCGAAAAACATTTAAAAAAAACATTTGAAGTGACATACATGCTTCAACTAATTCACTTTGATTAATAATTAATTTCTTCTTTCTTTCTTTCCTTAGCCTCTTTGTCTTTTCAGCATTGTTAAGTCTTTTGAGATTTTGAGTTGAAGACAAAATTAGTGACTATAATTTCCCGACACAGACAGTCACCTCCTTTATTTATTTGTTGTAAGCTCATTTTGATTA
This sequence comes from Erythroxylum carthagenense, assembly GCA_026413575.1. NCBI lineage: Eukaryota > Viridiplantae > Streptophyta > Magnoliopsida > Malpighiales > Erythroxylaceae > Erythroxylum > Erythroxylum carthagenense. The sequence continues at coordinate 11,147 of JANZLD010589707.1, forward strand.
CATAAGCGTTTTCGACCTGAAAGAAGAATGAATATTTTCTTTTTAATATTTCTTATTGAAAAGCCATATAGCGTTTTGAAGCTAATACCCTTTGTTTGGTTAACTGTTGGTGGGTTGATTTATTCAACTAAGCCACTTGAAAATCAAGAAGCTCCAAAAACGAGCATTTTACCCAACCGGCTAACAAAAATTTGTTAGCCTGACAATTGGGCCCTTACTAGAATTGAATAGATCACCAAAAGCTTAAAAACTTACCTCAAAGATTATATTTTGTGAAGTGGGTCTCCATCAGATAGAGTCAGTAAGCTCTAAAAATATGAAATACATGTGGGTCTAACATCAAAAACTTTGAATATTTTGTAGGATGAGTTAAAAGCAACAAAAGAACATCTGGTGCCTGGTTGTTTAATTTTATTCTATTCCACTCCTTCACGTATAAAGGAAGGTATTCGTCCTTGCATTCTCGGACTCTCTCATCTTCTATTAGTTTACTTATAAATATCAGAGCATTCAATGTTCAGTATTTCTATAATATATTGAAGTATCTTATTTTATATTTTTTAGATGTACACAATAAGTAGAAATTATATAATTTAAATAAATTACTTAACAAATAAGAAATTTATATGATTAATAAATTCACTTTTTTATTTAATTGCATAATTAACTATTAAGATTGAAAATCTAAATTCTTATAAGAATATTCAATAAAATGCTAAGATATGATATTCATATTATGATTAAAAAAAATTTAGTCTTACCCTTATAAGTCGTAGTTAATTTTACCAAATATTTCTAATAAACAATTGATGTTATCCACTGATCAAATCAGTTTATATAATCTATTATTAACTAACCGCTAATAGAATTAGCTATCAACTAATGCAATTCGCTGATTGTCAATCAAGATCTTAGTAATAAAATATAGATCATTTCCTTTGGGGTTCATGTTTTATTCGCTACATACATTTTAAATTGATTACAACCTCAATCTTCTAGCATATAAACACATACAAATCCTATCTATTTTCATACAGAGTAGAAGATATAAAAAGACGAAAAGGAGACACAGACACTCAAGATGGAAAGACGGAACACGACTTTGAATCTTCTATACCATTTTTCCTATGCCCACATGTTCCAAGTAACATCTAACCATACAATAATTAAGAGAGAAAAAATTAAAATAGGTAGGATGTTGTTGGAACAGAGGGCACTGGGGAAAAGGACATAGAAGATTTGAAGCCATGGAACGACTTCATCTTCTGTACCATTTTTCCTTATGCCTACATGTTCCAAGTAACACTACAGAAGGATTCTATATCATCTGCCTAATGTTACTTTGTATAATTCTATCCAATTAAAAAATCGTCATTGTTGGAGGTTGCGTAAGTTATGCAAGGTTGTGCAAGTTAAGTCACAGTCGTGACTTACATGCACGGCCGGGCACTTGTGTATGTGACATAAGTGTCATATTCATGATTCTTTTTTATTTTTATTTTTTTAATTTTAATTATACTTATTAGTTTAATAAAAATTAAATTAAACTATAATTTAAATTATGCAACTATTAATTTTATGAAAATTAAAATTAATATATGAAAATAAAATAATTAAATTTTGGTTTGTATTTGTGTCACAGGCATGACATATATTTTCTTTTTCGTTTTTCTTATTATTTTAATTTTAATTTTTAAATAAAATTTTAAGATAAAATTTAAAAATTTTAAATTGATTAAAATTATTTAATTAATTTATAAATTATAAAAAATATTAAATTAAATTTTAAAAATTAATTTATACATAAAAGTTAATACTAAACAGTTACTTTTATCAGACATTTTTAATAAACAACTTATGTATTTTTAACCCCATATTGTAGGGTAGACCTCCCTCCAAGCCATACATATGACTTTCATCGAATACGACTTTCTACATAATTCTATATGTATCGATGAGATCGAGTATAGAATTTTGTTTACTCACTTTAAATTGAGACTGTTAATTGATTCTATCAATGGTTAACTGATAGCTAATGTTATTTGTTGGTCAAATCAGCTGATATAATCAGTTATCAGCTAATCATTGATATAATCAACTAACAACTAATTCAATTAGCTATAATCAACTATCAGCTAATCATTGATATAATCAAGTAACAACTAATTCAATTAGCTATAATCAACTATCAGCTAACCGTTGATAGAATTAATTAATAACTAATACTTTAAGTTGATTATCAACTATGACCTTTATCAAATACAAACACACAAATTCTGTCGCTAAAAATATTGTATTATGTAAATGAAGTGATATTCTTTTAAGTTAAGATTAACTAAGGAAATGGTTAAGAGGTCATAAGACAAATAGGTCAATGATGAATATAGAGCAACTGATCAGAGTTATAAATTAATTAAATAATTTTAATCAATTAATCAATTAAAATAAGTTATTGAAATCAAAATAAATTATTCCACATATATAATATATTGTATAATTTATTTGCATTTCACGATTATTCTTTGTAGAAAAAACTTTAGCATAAATATAAAAGATATTTAATATTGCCTTAATATGTATGCAGGCTAATATAATAATAATAATAATAAAATTAATTAATTTTTAAATTTAATTTAATATTTTTCTATAATTTATAAATTAATTAAATATTTTTCACAAATTAATTAATTTTTAAAACTT
>JANZLD010589776.1:0-13840 GCA_026413575.1 Erythroxylum carthagenense
ACTGGAATCAAGCAATAGAATAGGAGGAAACCAATTACCAGTCTTTAGTATAGGAAACAAAATGAAGGCTATGCAGCCGAAAGATATTGCAATAGAATGGGTTACAAATCGCATAAATCCATGTTAAAAGATATGGTGTTGGGATCAAAAGAAAGGACGTTTTCTAAAGAAGGGAATTAAAAAACACTGAAGGTCAAAGAAAACAGCAGTGTACCCAATCGCCAACAACAAACAGGCTCACTAGAACTGGGTTATGAAGGTTTCTCTTTCTCCTCAAAGCGTAACCATCAAGACACGCTAGTCCAAAGCTCCACAACACCTGAAGCCCCATTGATGCAATCAAGTAGCTGAAGCAGAAGTAAATATCACTGTCAAGCTAGAGGATATCTTCATGTCTCAATCGCAAGTCAAAGGAAATAGACAATTGTCTAATTGCTTAATTTGATAACTCCTGAGAACATATACTAGTGTGCCTATTGAACAAACATACCTTGGGTGCGTCCCTTAATATCATAAATGTAAAAAGTAGCATGTTGCAATGTCAGAGGTACTTGAAGTGATAGAACAATATCAGACCACGATACATCATCTGCATCCACTTTTATTACATACAAATGATACAAGGACTTGCAATATCTCTATCAACTACCAAGACACGATTTCTCTTGTCATATTCCAAAATATAGTGACATGTTTTGGGAACTTGTAGTACTCAGTACAACTGGTTGTTTCATCAAAAACATTGCAATTACTTGTTCAGCGACAAACGAAGTCAATCCTTTGATTTTTGTTGAACCAACTAGTCATAATGAAAGCACGAGATACAGCTGCCTGAAGTCAATCAAAATTGGAACTGCACCCTCAACACAACACAAGAACCTCGTTTGAAAACCATTAAACAGCATCTTTAAATGAAAACTACGAGAATTATAGCTTGGATTCCAAAAGTTGCTTCGTATCTACTCTTCATTACAGGTGGCGTGACCTAATTTAACTTAAACCAACAAAATCGATTGTTCATTAAATTGCCCACTTCCCAACAAAAAACATCAAACATCAAGCACATGTGCAAGAAATCTCCAGAATAAGTTAATATCACCAACATAAGCACAAATAAAGAAGCATTTACCAATCTAAAAAAGCACTAGGACATTCTAAACAGTAAATTCTACAAGCACTAAACAGTATAAAATCACCCAAAAAGCAATTAAAATAAAAAAGAACAAAAAAACTTACCAGAAAGCAGTGTAATTAGAGAAGCCTTTAGCAGAGACCATAACGGCAACAGAAGCAGCAGCGAAACTACATTGTCCTATTCTCAACACCAACCCAGTAACTGTCCCCGGACTTCCTATAATTTCCTTCATTTTTTCAGTCTTTCCCACAAGAATCTCGCACTCCTCTCTAGTTTTCACAAATCAAGAGGCCCTAGAAGGACCTCTCCCAAAATTCGAAACCCTAGCTGCCAAACTTGCTCTCCATCAACGCAAATCTCCATACACTGATCGATTTATTGACGACTATTCGTGGTGGGACTGCTTGCTTTGCCGCCAACTTGGAATCATAAAGCTGTGATCTGTCGAGAATTTGGATTGCTCATTCTCCGAAATCAAATGTGAAACTAGAAAAAGAGAAAGACGAAAGAATTTGTTTTTAGGTTTAGTTTGTTGACGCCCGTGCTCATGCGCTGACAAACACTGAAAAGTACTCCATGAGAATGCCTTTCCCCTTCTTTTAGCTCTCTTCTTAATTAATTATTTAATTGTTTTCGGTAAATTTATATATCATTATTATTATAAAATAAATTATTAAATTAAATTAAGATCATAAATCAGAATAACCTAAGTGCCCCCATTTAGAACAAACGCCATCTTCCGTTCTGTTCTTCAGTGACGACATTCGCAGCTCCTTCTCCTTCTCGCTGTGTAGACTCGGTCGCTTTGCCAAAGATTTCTGCTGCTATGCGGTAAGGATTTATTCAAACCGTCTTGTACTCTTTCTCAAATTGAAATTAGTGTTTGAGAATTTGGAGTTATCAGCTATTGTTTAACAGTTCTGGGGGTGGTGGTTACGGGAAGTTGATAGAATTTGCAGTCTCGATGTCAACAAGAAAACAACAAATCACATATTGTTCTCTGTGTAGCAACAAGTTTTAACCCCAAATGATAGAAACTCTTCTTTCACTTCTGGTCCCATTAACAAGAAGTAGCACACACACAAAATGAGTAACTTGGTTAATGGAAACCAACAATTAGTTGAAAGCATTATTGGGGTAGTGCTTAAGGGTGGTTGGAACAATCTTCTGAGACCCAAGTTTGTTGTTGGTTCTCATTTCACTACCACCACTACCATTCAACAGGTACTAGTGCAGCTCTCTTTGTATAGCAGAATTTCTCACTCTTGGCCATTCTTCCAATGGGTTGAATCATCTCTTCCTCATTACCAACACTCCTTGAAAACCTCGTGGACTATGATTTATATATTAACCAAGCACAAATATTTCAAGCATGCGAAGATTTTACTTGAGAAGATTGCTTTTAAGGATTTTTTGTCGACTCGACCAGTCTTGAGTGCATTGGTCAGCAAAGATAATGGTGATGATTCAGATGTCAATGCGCTAATTTTAAGTTGGCTTGTTATAGCATATTGCAACTCTAGAATGACCCAGGAAGCTATTCAGGTTTTTGAACATATGAGGGTACACAGGTTGAGGCCAGAATTGCATGCTTGTACAGTATTGTTGAATTCTTTGGCTAAGGATAGATTAACTGATACAGTTTGGAAATTGTATAAGAAGATGGTTGGTCTAGGTGTTGAGGCTAATATCCATGTCTACAATGTGTTGATTCATGCTTGCTGTAAGTCTGGGGATGCGGAGAAAGCAGAGAAGGTATTGAGTGAAATGGAATTGAAGTCTGTTTTTCCTGACCTTTTCACTTATAATACATTGATTTCGTTATACTCCAAAAAGGGTATGCACTATGAAGCTTTATGTGTGCAACATAGGATGGAAACGGCTGGAATTAGTCCTGATATCGTTACTTATAACTCGCTAATTTATGGGTTATGTAGAGAAGGTAGGATGAGAGAGGCCTCAAGGCTTTTTAGGGAAATTAAAGATGCTACTCCCAACCATGTGACTTATACCACTTTGATTGATGGATTTTGCAGAGTAAATGATCTTGATCATGCTTTAAGATTGCGGGAGGTAATGGAGACCAAAGGACTGCATCCTGGTGTTGTTACATATAATACAATTCTGCGCAAATTGTGTGGAGGAGGCAGAATAAGGGATGCAAACAAACTCTTGAATGAGATGAATGGCAAGAACATTGAACCTGATATTGTCACATGTAATACATTAATAAATGCTTATTGTAAGATAGGAGACACAAAGTCTGCTTTGAAAGTGAAGGATAAGATGTTGGATGCTGGACTGAAGCTAGACTCACTGACTTACAAGGCATTGATTCATGGATTCTGCAAGGTGAAAGAGATGGATAGTGCCAAAGAGTTCCTGTTTTCCATGCTTAATTCTGGATTTTGTCCAAGTTATTGCACTTATTATTGGCTTGTTGATGGCTATTGTGATCAACGTAATGAAGAGGCAGTTATTAAACTCCTTGATGAGTTTGTGACAAGAGGCATGCTTGTTGACATTTCAGTGTACAGGGCACTAATACGAAGGTTTTGCAAACTCGAAAAGGTCGGTTACGCTGATGAGCTATTCCATCTTATGCAAGAGAAGGGTATATCAGGTGATAGTGTTATATATGCTAGTCTAGCATACACCTATTGGAAACAAGGGAAGGCAAATGTTGCATCAGATATGTTAGATGAAATGTACAAGAAAAGGTTGATGGTAACACTGAAACTCTATAAAAGCTTTAACGCTTCTTTTTCTGGTGATGGTAACATCCTAAATCTCTTCTGGGATCACCTAGTTAAGGTACGATTATTGTCAAAGCAAGTGCTGAAAGATCTGCAGCAAGTCTGAAAATGCACATACATGTGTATTTTTCATTATACTTTTGGAGTTTAGAGAAAATAAATGACAGATTCCTTTGTCTCATCTACACATGCATACAGGGCATTACAGAGAAGCTTCTTCTGTTATAGCTGCAGTGGCTTCAATCCATATCTGCGTGAGAGAGCATTCCTGCACCTGAGCATCGCCATGGCTATATCCTCCTCTGCCAGTGAGCCCCTTCCTGTATTGGTGATAAGATAAGCATTTGTCAACCAATGATACAGATGTGAGGACAGTAATTCGTGGAGTTGTATGATATGTTGAGGATGTGGTAGAGCAAGATGAAGAGGGAACAAGCAGCCGAAGGAACAAGAAAAAGAGGACACACCACTTCCATCCATTGAAGGAGTCTCCTGTAACCATCAAGTATACTATAGATAACTCTCACAGACTTGGTGAACTTTAAAGAGGTAGTCTGTATGTTACACAAGGAATCTTCTTAGGGATGCCAAACTGGTCTGGTCGGCACAAGTGAATCAGGGTTGGAGTTGGGTTCGGATTCAAGATGATCAGACCAATTCTACCAAAACACCAAAGCTGTGAAATGTTCTTGGCGGAACTATAAAATCAAATAGGGTATTGTTTCCTGTGATTGACCTCTGATGCTTAAATCTAAATTTAAGTATCAATGTTTTGGATTTGAAATTTGAAGAGTCCAAAATCTGATAGATATCTTTTCTTACATTAATTTAGACTAATATTTTAAATCTGAATAAAATCAATTCAAATTTTAATTTATTAATTTTAAACTAAGTCAATTCTATCAGATCATTTTTGTCATTTTCAAATACACATGTAAATTTGGTAATGGATATATGGGCACGAGCCTAAGTAAGAATAACAATGGTTCGGACTGGGCTAAGGAAGCTCGAGGCCAGGACGGGTTGAGAAAATCGGGCCTAGCTGTTTGACTTTGAATCAGACCCAGTTTTCACCTCTAAACTTAAAATTTTTTGTTCTAGCCATAATATGGTTTAAAGCTCAATCGGATTTGGGGTTTCAAATTCGAACTTGAACTTGTTCAAATTTGGATGGTTAATCGAGGCTCGATTGAACTTGGTCAAGTTCAAATAAATATTTCTTTAATTTTTTTAAAAATTGAAAAAGATATTATACTTATATGACATTGTTTTATTTGAATTTTTTCATGAAAAAAGTTTAATCTTAACTCAAAATTTGATCTAACTCAAATTAAAATTACTGTTTTCGAACCAAATCAATCTAATCTAAAGATGACAATGAACCTAGATGAGCTCGTCCAAGCTTGAGCTCAACCCTACATATTTTGTGAAGACTCGGGCCTTGCCCAAGGCAGCCAAGCTCAAACTCTAGCTCGATCGGGTTCAAGGTTAATCTAAGTTTGACTCAATCTATCCTAATCCTATTTTATTTTCATTTAAATAAAAATTAATGTTATTTTTTTGACAAAAAGATGTTCTCTTTATAATTGTTGATCCTTGAGCCTGTCAGGAGGTGCCGACCTAAATATCATTCCTAAATTGAATAATTTTTGCCACTCCTAAACTATAAGTAATGCCATTTATCTCCTTAATTTATGGAATATTGGAGATTGATCCATAAGCCAAATAATTGTGAATGGCCATTGTCGTGATGTACAGAAGACGTGATGTAGAGCGAAAGCCGAAGCAAACTTTTATAGCAACTCCCAACCAATGTCAACCGTATCATTGTCAAACGACCGCCATCCTCAGCGGTACCTTTTAGACCGGTCAAAAATACACGCTCATGCCAGAAATCCAATTTCACTTATTTGGTATAATATTAATTTAAAATAATATTAAATTAGATTATAACTTATGTATTAATCATTTAATGATGTTAAGATTAATTTAAATATAATTTATTGATATAATTAATTAATAATATGTTAAATTAAAAAATTATAAAAATAATGTGAATGATAAAAATTTTATTTAAATTTAATTACTTTATTTAAAATTCTCAAAAAAATTAATTTTTAAAAATATACCTCTGTTTAAAATATTAAAATATACGGAATATGTGACAATTTAAATTTAATACAAATAAATTAAATTAGATTTAAATTAATAAATTATCTTTAATTATTATTTCAAGTTAACTTTAATTATTTTAAGTAAATTAAGAATTAAATTGAGTAAAATTTTATTCATTTATATATAATATTTATTTAATATTCTTATTATTTTTAACATAAGTTGAAGAAATTTTTATGAAAAAATGAAAATTTTTAAAGATTAAGAAGTGGATTATTTAGGAGGTGTACGTGGTGAAACAGTGTGCATCAATTTCAAGTCGGTAGTCTGCGTCGTGTGCCTTTTGCTTTTCCAAATTTCCTTCCTCTACTATCTTCTCACTTCTTCTGTCGCTGTCGCCATTATTTATACCACCCTTTAAGCTCCCTTTCCTTTAGACTAGAGTTAACCAGAACTAGACGAAGTACACTTTGTGTTTGGTTTCTGGGCAAAAATGGCGCAATCCCTTAGGTTCTTCGAACTTAACACCGGAGTCAAAATTCCTTCCGTTGGTCTTGGAACGTGGCAAGCCGCACCCGGCGTTGTTGGAGAAGCCGTTGCCACCGCTATCAAGGTTTGTTGTTTGATGTTATTCACGTTGTCGTTTCCGTTTCTGTATACTTATATTGTTATGATCACTGAGTTTTAACCAGCTCGTGCTTGATGCAGGTTGGATACAGACACATTGATTGTGCACGAGCTTACGCAAACGAGAAGGAGGTGAGGATTCTGCTAACCTCTTCTTTATTAAGCATATATCGTCAGTTCAAGAATCAATTTTTATGGTTGGTGTTGTAGATTGGTCGCGTGTTGAAGAAGTTGTTTGATGATGGTGTTGTGAAACGTGAGGAGTTGTTTATCACTTCCAAGCTCTGGTAAGGCGTGTTCTGTTTCTAATTTAACATTACCCGGAAAAATTTTGGAACTAGAATCCTTATTTTACTGTCTGCAGGAATTCTGATCATGCACCAGAAGATGTGCCAAAGGCATTAGATAGAACTCTACAGGACTTGCAACTTGACTACTTAGATCTGTATTTGGTAATGCTTATATCAGTTTCTGGGATTTAACAATGAAAAAGAAGAAGTTTCTTTTCTGTAACTTGAATCTCTTTTTGTAGATACACTGGCCTGTGAGAATGACAGCACCTGAATTTAAGACTGAAAATCTAACAATTCCTGACATACCTAGTACATGGAAAGCAATGGAGGCAGTTTATGATTCTGGCAAGGCTCGAGCTATCGGAGTCAGTAATTTCTCTTCGAAAAAGCTCAGAGACCTCTTAGAAATTGCTCGGGTGCCTCCTGCTGTTAACCAAGTGGAATGTCACCCTGTATGGCAACAACCAAAGCTTCACGAGTTTTGTAAATCCAAGGCAATTCACATAACTGTAAGTGTGACATTGATGCAGCTCTTTTTGTTTCCACGTTTTGTTTTCATTGGCATATTCATGATCATTTGGACTCTTATGTGGGTTTTGTGCTAAATGCAGGGGTATTCACCATTAGGGTCTCCTGGTACAGGAAGTATTAAGACTGAGGTTCTTAAGAATCCTATACTCAACATGGTGGCTGAGAAATTAGGGAAGTCTCCTGCACAAGTTGCTCTCCGTTGGGGGCTTCAAATGGGACACAGTGTTCTGCCAAAGAGCACCAACGAGACGAGGATCAAGCAGAACTTTGACGTTTTCGACTGGTCTATTCCTGAGGACTTGTTTGCCAAGTTCTCTGAAATTGAGCAGGCAAGTACCCCTGTTTCACTACTCTGGATCATTTGTGTCTGTTGGGTATACAGAAGATTAACTCGCAACTAATTAGGGATGGCAAACTTGCAACTTGCAAGCTTTAGGCCTTCCGACCGTTCAATCCAAACCCGACTTAGTCCATTGTCATCTTTACTGAGTATCCTGTTAGTTATTTCGTGATCCGACTACTGACTAATCCTATACATATAAACATTGCAGGGGAGACTTGTTAAAGGAACTTTCTTTGTGAACGAGAAATATGGTTCATACAAGACCGTTGAAGAACTATGGGATGGTGAATAAACAGATCTTACCAGATGTTCCCAGTTTGTATTAAGCAAAGCTTATATGTTCTTAGACCTGTCTGCTATCGTACTCTACGAGAAGCTTTTAAGATTCTGCATCAGTTATTTGCTTCATAAAGTTATATCAGCTATACTGCTCTGTTTCCCAGTTCCTTGTACTTGTTTTGGAATAAGCACATGTGCGTTCCAACAAATTTGGACTCTTTAAACTTCTTTCCCAAATCAAGGGGAATATAGTTAATAGATCAAATGAGTGTGGGGAATTGATGGATGGTTTGTGTATTATAGCAATGGTAAGGGTCGGGTCTGAGCTTGGCCGAAATTCTATATCAGGGTCATGCACAAAGCTTGATCGGATTTAACGAGGTTTAATATATTTTTTAATTTTTAAAAATTTAAAAGAAAATTTTTATTTAAGATTGATGACCATCGACTTGCCTCGAAATAGTATAAAAGTTTAATTCTTTTAAAAATAGACATAATAAAAAATTCAATTCAATTAAAAATGATTTAAAAAGTTTAAATTCAGATTAAATTATTTTAATTTGAATATTTGATCGACTTGTAGATTACTTTTTAAATTAATTAAATTCGAATTTATTATTTTTAAAATTATTGAAAAAATATTATAATTTATTCAAAACTGAATGAAATGAATTTTGAAAATAAAATAATTTCTTCCGTTTTAATTTCTTCATTCTGGCATTGCCATGAAACAAAAAAGCTTAGAGGACCACAGACACCAGTCTCAATAGAAGATTAGAAAAGATTGCTACCCTATTATCGACATGGAAGGATTATCTTAAACATGATTAAATTAATTTTCAGATTGATTTTATGGATTTTTTATTTACTAGTAAAAAGAATAATTATTGGGAGACTCTAATCTTAATAATATTCCTAAAAAATAAGAATATGCTAAAAAATAAGAAGAAGTCTTAAGGTGTAGATAGAGAGAAAGTATGGTTCACCACTTTCATCTGATTCTAACATGTTCTCATCCATCATTGTAACACCTCATACCCGATAATAGAATCAGCATACCAAGTATTACTATATTCTTAAATACATAATACTTCGAACTACAACATTTCTTATTTAAAAACTCATTATTTTAACAATTACTATTCATTATATAAAGACAGTATTTCTATATTTACTCAAAATCTCCTGCAAGAAACTTCAATACACTTGTCATGCAAGCTATTCAAATATCCATCTCCATGTCAAATTTTTTGATAAAATAATTTATCCATCTTCCAATACATTTTAACTCATCTAAACCAAATTTTTATATAACTTTCATATATAATTCACAATAAAATTATGTAATCCTTCACTTTTTTATGTATATTGTCATAACCAAAAACAAAAACAACATTTTATAGGACATCCACCTCCAAGTCTTTTGAGATTCTTTATGTGACTCTTGTTTTATAGTAAAACCACCATAGTTTTCTTCTAATTATCTTGAAAACTTACACGTGGAAAGAAAATTTACACGCTAAGCTGCAAGTTTAATGGTGTTTAAATAATTATATTTCTCATTCAATTTAATTCATCCCACCGTAACATGAATAACATATAGTATTTTTCAAATATAAATATCTTCATTTATTTCTAAGCATAAATAGGCATTTAAAATCAATTTTTGAAATACAAGCATGTATAAAATCTAATTATACAATGATCAATAAATTGTACATTCAATTACTACTTTCATTTGAATTTCTTTAATTATTAATCATACATTTGTCTATTTTTAGCGATTGTCCCAAAGTAAAATCCAACAGAATTGCATCACTGAGCCGAATAAACAAGATTTTAAAATACTAGACGAGTTATCGGAACCATACAGTCCATTTTTTTAATATACATTTGTATTGAAACTAAACTCTCGAAGCCATGCAGTTCATAACACAAATCAAATGTCTTATACTAAAATCGAGATATTGGAGTCATACAATCCAGTAACACATATTATGACGAAATACTGTTAACTCCCTAATTAGCATGCCAACCTTATCGCATTCTTCTAATTCCTATCTATTTTACTAGGGGCAAAATAATTAAATTCTATTGAATTTTAATTAAAAAAACACTCACAATAGTCAATTCAAGTTATTTCACATTCAACCAAAACAAATGTCACTCTTTAATGTCATTTTTTTCTTCCATTATTGATTTTAATTTAGTTCGTACAACATTAAAGACATATTCATTTCATCTCACTAATTAGTCAAAAATAACGCAAATATCAAGTTTTCCAATTTAAACACAATGTATGCCAATTAAGGAAAATACAAATTATAAGTCCAAAAATCTAAATTAATCACACATACTACTTCATTTACAATCCAATTAAATATTTTTAACAATAATTTCGTAAATCCTCAATTTTATCTTAAGAACCCTAAATTACCTAATACACAATTTATAGGAAAAATATAATTGCAAGAACACATACTAAACTGATGTCCAATTCTTCAAATTAAGCTTTCATCAATTTCAATTTCATCAACAATTCCTTATTCCTTCTCTTTCTCTTTCTATATCTCCTTAAATTCTTCTTCTTTATCCCCATAATATTGTAAAAACATTCAATTTCATGCATTTTATTCATCAATGCATGCAACTATACCAAAATCATATACTAAAAATAATCAAAACTCTATTAACTTACTTTATAAATTTTCATGTACTATTCATCAAGAACACTCATATACCTTTTCTTCATCTTTTCCCAAATTTTTTTGTTGATATGGTGAGTTTAGAGATCCTAGGTTGATGATTTAGTGTTTAATAGGTAATCTGGAGGTTAAAAATAAAGAAAGTTGGCTTGAAAGTGTAAGAAGTTGAAAGAAAATGGAGAAAAAGAAGAATGGGTTATTCTCGCCACTCCTTGGTGAGGAAGAGAGGGTAGGTCGCCAAAAAAAATGACATTTAGTCCCTTAATAACTCTTTTCATTCTTTAATCAATTCTTTTATTCTTCTCAATAAAAATACTCATAAGAAAAATATCAACATCACATAACGACATTAATTAATATCATTTATTCTCATTAATATTTTTAGGTTGACTTTCATCATTTTTTAGGTCTAATTTTGACCACTGATCAATTCTTGGCCAAATCCTCAAAACGAACTCACTTTGAGCTCCAATTTGATCATCGGGTTATTTTTGAACAATATTATCCAATGCGAAATAAAATAAAATGTAATTTGAGTCCCAGGTGCCACTATTCACCTCAAGATACATTATTCATGATCCAAAAATTACTATTCATGAAATCGAGATTATTGAGATGTTACAACCATTCCCATAAAGTATTAGTAAAATGAAAAGTGAATTCGAAGAAAATATCCTGTAAAGGATTATTTAGTCGAATCATTTGCAGATCAAGTCATACGCTAAATTTATGGAGATTTTCTCTCAAATGTTTTAGGTGAAAGATCATCAAATATAAATCAGGGTCCTAAAGTAGATCTGGTTGGTTAAAGGACGTTATTTTGAGCCACGACATTAATAGTTTGCCAATGATCAAATAGTTTTTTTAGAAGTAATTCATATAGCACATAAGTAAGGGTTAGAGATAACTTTGTTATGTTCCTCTGATGCCCATACAAAGGAAAAGGGCTTGTGTGTTGGCTAACATAATTAAAATTTAAATTACAGACAATCTTTGTTTATCTTTAATCTCTTATGAAATTTATTTTATAAATCACTTTACTTGTATATAGGTTAGTTAGAGATTATGGTCTTTTTTGGTAAATAGCTCATTAACTATTTTTTGGCAGATTGAGAGATATTTGACTGTTTGACCATGTCAAATCGTTGATAATTATGTTTAGTAATCAGCTGATTGAGTTGAGTCAATTTGTTGTTTTTGAAAACTCTCCTATGAGGAACTTTTTGAATTACTCAAGTTTTTACTTTAAATGATGAAGTTTACTTCTTTTGCTTTATTTAAATTCTTAGGAAAATATTTAAAGAAATATTAAGATATAGTACTTATGTCTTTATAAATATTTTTTAAATCATGCCCTCATAAGTTATTTTACACGTAAACAGTTAATTTTATTAAACATCTTTAAATAAACCGCTGATGTTATCTATTAGTCAAATAAGCTATATCGATCCGCAGTCAACTAGCAGGCAATGCAATGGCAAATAGACCTATGAATTATCATAGAAGATAAGATTATGCTAAAATATAAGAAGAAATCTTTTATAGTAAAGAGTTGCAAATAGGTCAGGCTTGGATTAATCGAGCCTCAAGTTGGGTCTTAAACTTGATTTTTTAGACCTTACTGTTTTGAGTTTTTTTAAAAAATATAAAATTAGGCTCGGTTTGGACTTAATCCGACTCATTGTCATTCTACATGTTCTCATCCATTTTGTCTACCATTTATAATTTTGATTTGATTTGAGATTATGAATTTAAATAATTTATTATTTGAATGGTTAGAAAGTTAAAATAATATTATTTATTTATTTAAGATTCTTAATTTGTTAAGTCTAGGAGATTGGTCTCGTATGGACTAAATAATTGTACATGATCTCATGGCCAAACTTTGTGGCCATGTACATTTTTTTTTTTTTTTTGTGAAGAGGGGAAGAGCTGGGAAAGACTAGTTTCTCAGAAAGGTAATAGATTGACAATCCCATCGAGATGCAAACGAAGCCCAGGAGCTGAAGTCGACCAATAAGACCACATATATACCAAGCCGAATGAAGAATAAAGTTCCACCACAACAAGTAGACTGTTAAAACAACTCCGTACCGAAGTCAACCATTTTATTATAAAAAATCTTAACTGAACGCAACCACTTGGGACATGTCAAATACAGCTGCTCATACCACGCGTCCGGAGTATGATCTAACCTTACTCACAGTCACGGTAGGTCTGTCAAAGTTTAGGTACGATCATAAGTCGGGTTAACGATAAAGAACATTATCAAAATTCGGGATTTAAAGTTATACAAGTCATTTAGAATGATCTTTTAAGAATAGTTTTATTATTTTTTAAAAATTTTAAAATATTATTATTTTAAAATAAATAAATCGTTTAAATTATTAAACTAAACTTAAATTGACAATGAGTTTTTGAATTTTTTAAATATTTTTAAATTCAAAATTTAATTTTAAATAATGGAATATCGAAACTATTTTCATTCTTTTTGTGAAAAAATTAACCTATTATTATCATTATTACTAGTTAGTAGACATTGTAAGATATAAAATTTAATTGATTTTCAAATAATTTAAATTAAATCAATAAATTAAGAGGCGTAAGATTTAAAAAAAATTTTATTAGTATTATTATTAAATTAATATATAATTAATTTAATATAATTAAAAAATTTAAAATATAATTAGAAATAATTTATTACGAAAATAAAAATTATTTAACTAACAATTAATTAATTTAGAAACAAATTTTCTATTAATTAGGATAAAATACAAACTTTTTAACTTCTTCAAACCTACTTTTCACGAAATTACCATTATCGATCTTTTAAGAACCGAATCACATTAATTAGTTTAATATTAAAAATATTGAACTGACTTTTTTTTGTTCAATTTTAAATTTTTAGTTTGACTTAGTTTAATAATTTTTGTTATTAAATATTGAACAATTTATTAATTAATAAGATCAATTTTATAAATTAACTAGTTTTTATAAACTAAAATAAAATAATTAATTTCCATTTAAAAGTCACTTTTTAATTAAAATTAAAATTT
>JANZLD010589782.1:0-28594 GCA_026413575.1 Erythroxylum carthagenense
CCTATGAAATCCCAATCTAGCACATCCTATGCCAATTTACTATTCTACCCTTCCAATTGAGGGTGGGATGTTACACTGGTTCCCTTGTAGTAACTTGTATGGAGTTTAATAGAAGAGCCTCTAATACTTGAGTGTTACAGATTTTAATGACTCTGCTTCTTATCTACTAACACTTTCAAATATCTAGGCTTGATGTCTTAAGTCACTAAATCCATTATTTTAAGAATCCACTAGATTATTTTTAAATAACATACGAACTCAATAAGGATAAGTCGTGGCTCCACTCTTACATCTCCTTATAAAGACTTTATTCATTCAATACATTTTATATTCTAAAAAAATTAATTAAATTCAAATTTGTTTATTAATAAGTAATGGAATTTTGACTAAAATGTCAAAGATGTTTAACTTAAACTATTATTTAGCAAAAATTATGTAAATTGCAAATTAAAAAACTCAATTGAACCTTTATTTCATAAAGTATTATTTAAATACATTTTAATTGATAAATAAAAACCACTAAAATTCAATAAACTAAAACATTTAATAAATAAATTAGATATAATGAAATTAAAGGTAGTAAAATCTCAAATATATTCTTATATGCTCTAAAGAAGAATTAGAGTACAAGTATGCCCATATTGTAGGGCATATACTATTTTGTGTATGGTTTAGAGATAAATAAGGGTATAGACACACCTATGTTTTAGGTTGTAAAATTGAGCCTATTTTATCTATAGAGAATGCAGAAAAATGCATGTCTATGTCTTAGAAAGTGTAATTGTGCCTATCTTAACACAGGAAAAGGCACCCTCATGTTCCAAGTTAACTACCTTTTTGTATATGCTACATAAAGAAACTTGGGAAAAGATAATCCAATGTTTCGTTTGTTGTAGTATACATATTTACTCTGACAAGGAAATGGGCATAAACACACTTGTATATTAGGTCACATACTCTTCCTTATTTTCTCCATAAAGCTACATAGGCATAATTACGATTGTCTATAAATTATGGTCTTCTTTATATATGCTCCAAAGAGGTATATGAGCACAAAAATGCACATGTTTCAAGCCATATGCTACTCCCTATCTACTTCAAAGAGGAATAGAGGCAATGTCACACTTTTATTACGAACCATATACTATTACCTATCTACTTCATAGAGGAATATGAAAGTACTCACACCCTTGTTCCCCACTATGTTTCCTCCCTTCATGCTTCATTTGTAAGCATCCAAGCTATACAAAACCATATTTACTGATGTACAAAAATCTAAAATTAATTAGAGTGGTTGTAAGTGGATGGACTAGTCTTCATTTATAGTTCCATTACATTTTAAGAATAAAATATTATATACAACTTTTGTTTATTTATTTCATAACTCAAAGTTAAGAAACTTAGGTTGTTATATATGCTCTTTCATTCAAACTATTAAACTAAGGGAAATTACAATTCAATTTTGATGATAACAAAGTATAATTACTACTAATAATTTGTTTTTTATGTTTTAAAAGTAAGCAACACAAAATAAAGTCAAGAAATAATTTATGCAGACTAAATACATTCAATTTAAGAAGAAGACCAAAATTAAGGAAAATCAAGGCATAACAAAACTATAAATTTTTCTATAATCTTTCTTGTATCTCCTACTTGATTATTTTAATGCTTTAAGGGCTCTTCATTTATAATCATATCAAGTTTTTAACTTATTACATAAATATTTTCTTTTATGAAGAGAAACAAAAATTTTGATTTAAAAAACACTTTTAATTTTAAAACATTATTTAGAATAATTTTAAAATTTTGTCAAGTTTTGTTAAAAGAATTGAAATTAATTTTTGAAAGAACTTGAAAAAAATTTGGAAATACGTTTGTATACATATTAATGGACTAATGTGTAGGTTTGGTCGATAAATATAGTGTTTCTAGAGATACAGGTCAATTAATGAGTATAGCTAACCAAAATGTTTAGTGTTCTGACAATTTATATACTATGAGTTTGTATATGATATTGTTTGAAACAATATTTGAACAATGTGGCACCCTGGTAGAACAATATGATGGGTCAGTTAACCAACGTCATTATTACTAGCTATTACAATGGCTAGTTTATATGCATAATGACATTTTGGAGCTAGTATGGGTATAAATTATTGGGAGTTTAGATATTGGATACCTTTATGACATTTGGGGGTTATAATAACACTTCTACAAGAGTTTTTGAACATTTAAAAGCATTCATTATTGTAAAGTGATTGAGATCCCTTAAGTATTAAGTATACAAGCAAGGTTCATATAAGTTCTAAACATTAATTGGGGCTAGTTTTCTTATATTTGGATGTTCAGAAAGCATTGACATTCCTCTACACCGTTTACGAAAGATTATACATGTTTTAATCTTTGACAATCAAAGATTTTTATAAGAAGTTTTCTTTTTACTTAGTTGAATGAAGAGATCAGTGGAATCAAAAGAGAGACTTAGGACAGTGGATGTAGGTAAGCTTTGATTTATCGAACCATTATAAAGTTAATTTATAACTTCTCTTCCCTATACTCTTTGATTGATTAAGTTTGGTTAAATTGTCATAACATTTAATCATTCAATCTGAAATATATTAAAGTTCTTTATTAAGTTGTAAATTTTTTCTTAAATTCACTAACACTCAATTCACCCCCTTTTTAGGTGCCAATAGAGACCAATAAAGTGGTTTTAGTATGGGTCTCTTTGTATTTCAATTTTTGATAAAATTATAATAAAATATCTTCACGACATATCTAGGTGCAACTACTCCTTCTCCTATCTAAAAGGGCTAAAATATTAGTGGGGGCTCCCTTCTGTAATAGGAATGATTATCTATATTGAAAACTATAAGAAAATTCTTTTTAATATCTAAAAATGTTGAATTATGAGTATTTATTTTAAGTGTTCCATTTATTACTACTACATAAAAAAATTCCCAACCCAAAAGAAGAATCAGATTCTTAAGGCAATATTCTAACTTCCTTGAATGGTAAGGCTTATCATATTCTATTTTATGGTTTAGAAAAAATCAATTCAATAGAGTATATATGTATGAAACAACTCATAAAATTTGGCATACTTTAGAAGTTACATATCAAGGAATTGATGGGAATCAAGCATCTTCTATTCAACTATGGAGAGTTGTCAGAGATTCATTAAAGGATGTTGGAGGATTGATGACACAAAGTACATAAAAACAATGTCAGAAAAGCCCTTAATAGTTTAACAGTGGAACTCTACATAAGGAGTGAAGCTTTTCCACTTCTAGAGGATAAAATTAGAACTATTATGTTGATCTAAGTGAAGGAGCAATCTAGAGAATCATAGTTACAAAATGTAATTGATTCCAAACTTTAATAATAATTAACATTGCTCTTGCACTTATTAGTGGAGTGTTAGAGAAGTAGAATTTAATTAGTGTCTCGTTCATTTTTTTAATTAGCTTCAGTCTTCTACTAGTTTTATAGTCCAGAGAATCAAAAGCAAACTGATGCCATAGTTCAACATATATTCATTACTAGATTATCTTTATCTTAATTTAGTTTTATCTAGGACAAAATCTACACATATTATGGTCCATGAGAAATGTCAGCCTTAAATTATTTACAAATAAGGTTATGATATTTTGATAGGAATGTGGTTACTAGACTGTTTAATGCCTTTTAAAACTTTATTATTAAAGGCTTCATACCGATAATATGATTAGGGATGCTTGAAATTATATTATTATTCATTAATTAAACCATTAAAGATTTTTCCCTATCTTTTAAAGTTCTCTTACTTAATTTTTTAAAAAAAACTTTGAGCTTATCTAGAATTAGTAGTCCTTTATGCACATCATCAAAGTCCAACTTGAGAAAATTATTTAACAACTTGTCAAATTTAGGGAATGGTTGGATGAATAAGAGGCCATCATAGTTAGACTATATCATAATCCATCTCTAGTTGTTAGGGAGGTGTTGCCAACTTCTTAGGAGAGCTTAAACTAAAGGATGGTTAAGGAGGAAGATGAAAAAGAATGGACAAACAAGGTGGGGTAGGCTTGGTATAGGCTAAGAAAAGGAGTACAATAAAAAGGTGAAAAATAACATAGGAAGTATCAATGTGGTGATACCATCTTATATAGAGAAGACAGATCTAGATGCATATTTAGAGAGTGAGAATTGAGTAGAGTTAACTTTTGATTCTTATAATTTTTTAGAGATTAAAAAGGTTATATTAGTTGTTGAAAAGTTTAATGAATATGGTGGATTGGTGGTAACAATAAATTCTCACAACTAGGAGGAACCCAGAGCTTATTATCAAAACTTAGGAGGAGATGATGTTGGTGATGAGCAAGCGATTTATACCAAGTTCCTATTATAGAGAGTTCTAACAAAGGTTGTAAATATTAACTCAAGGCTCTAAGAGTCTAGAGAAGTGTTACGAAAAGATAAAGGTTACCATGGATAGGGAAAATGTCGATGAATATTAGTTGGTAAAAATGAAATGATTTATTTATAGGTTGAATCCATAGATCAATATCATGGAGCTACACCATTATATAAAGTTAGAAGGTGAAATGCATATGGCTATAAAGTTACAGAGATACCTATTAATAGTTTTGTTGTGTTTAATATAGTTTCTTCATCATAAAGTAAACCTTTGAGTAAACAAGAGGTTAAAGCTCTAAAGCCTAAGTATGAAGTAACCAAACCAAAAATGCAAGCACCTAGTAGAGAGAATGTTAAAGACAATTTTACATCCATAACTAGGAATTAGGACATCAAGCCTTTCAATCAATTGGAGAGAGAAAATATTGCATCTAAATGTCCTAATAAAAGATGATGGTGATGAAGGGGGGAAAAAATCTATATCCAATGGTGAAGATAAAGTAGAGGATATGATTCCTAGTTTGTGGAATGCTAATGATAATGAGTGCATTAAGAGACCTATAGTGGGAAGAATGTAGATGACTAAGAGGGCATTAAGTATACAAGTAAAGGATGATATGAATATGAAAAAGGAAAACATTTTCCAACTAAATGTGCTATTAAGGATCAAGTATACAAAATGATCATAATAGGAAATTTTGAGTTAATGTGGCCAATTTGGAGTTAGTGGAAAAGTTGTAGTTATTGACTATAAAATAAGCTAAATAATACAACCTATAATGGTTAAATGAAAGTGGAAAAGTAAAGATCATAAAGCATATGATGGTTTCTTTTTCTATTGAGGAATATAGATGAGATGATATATGATGTGGTTCCCATGTAAGTGAGACATATACCATTAAGTTGTCCTTAGCAATTTGATTAGAGGACCATACATGATGTGTATAAAAATAGATATTATTTTACTATAGATGGCAAACCAATAATTCTTGCTTTATTATTACCAAAGAAATTGTATAAAGACTAGCTTAAGATATATGAGAGTGCATAAAAGAGAGTGAGAGGAAAGAAATAAGAGAAAACATCTGGAAAATTTTCAAACTTTTTGGTCAAAGACAAGAATAAGAGAGAAACACAAATGCAATGGGGTGAGCTTAGTAGTGAGAGTAAGGGATATGAGAGATGCATTATTATCTAAGCACGAGATTGTTTTTCTTATTTATAAAGAATATTTCATTTCTCATAAGGTTGATTGTAATGTAAAGTTGCTTAAAGGTGTTATGTCTCTTTTGTAGAATTTTAAATATCTTTTCTAGGAGGATAAACCGAGTAGACTATGACCTATTTGAGGGGTTAAGCACTAAATTAACTTCATTTTGGGTGTAAAAGTTTCCAAACAAATCAGCCTATTTGACAAGTCTAGAGACTAAGAGTTATAAAAGCAAGTATAAGAGCTTTTAATGAAAGGATATATGAGGTAGAGAGATGAGTGGCCTGGCAAAGATGATTTTGTCATATTATATTATTTTAGTATTTTACATGGGCTTTATTCTTAGTTAGAAAAGATTAATTCGTTAGGGAAATTAGACAATTTAAAATGAAAATAAATTATCTATTAAATCAAATATGATTCATCATAGTAGGGAGTTTGATAATGAAAGGTTTAAAGCATTTTGTGGAGATAATGATATCTTTAACAATTTATATACTTTAAGTACCCCTTCATAAATTGGATTTGCTGAAAGAAGAAAAGAAGGCATTATAAGATATGGCTAGGACAATAAAAAGTGGAAATTGATTGATAATTTTC
This sequence comes from Erythroxylum carthagenense, assembly GCA_026413575.1. Classification (NCBI taxonomy): domain Eukaryota; kingdom Viridiplantae; phylum Streptophyta; class Magnoliopsida; order Malpighiales; family Erythroxylaceae; genus Erythroxylum; species Erythroxylum carthagenense. Next base: position 6,209 of record JANZLD010589782.1, read on the forward strand.
TGTTATCAATATTAAGTTAACTGCAATTGTTCGGTGTAGTTGTAGCTAACACAGGAAAGCATAGGTCAACCAAATAAAGATAATAAATACTAGCAATTACTCTTCTCATACTATCTAGCCTACAAATTGAGTATTTGATTTTTAATTAAAATAAAACTAAAAATATAAATTAAAATAGGAAACAATAATAAATGCAAAAGACAAGGGAAATTGCTTGGAAAACTTAATATCAAAGATTAGTATCTAGGTGATGAATCCCCCTAACATAATTAAATGATTAATCTTTTATCATGCAATTATTTTATTGAATATTGGACCATGAAAATTCCCATCTTATGTTAATAACTTTCTATAGATTACTAATAACTAATCCATATGGTGATTAACTAAACTCTTTTTAGTTAAAGTTCCTAGATTGCATTATCAATTTATGAATTACGTTATTAGGTTTGACCCTGCTTAAGAGGATTTATGTTGACCTATCTTTAGGTTTATAATCAACTACTTTCAATTATGGTAAATATATTTATGCACAGGATTTCGCATTCTCTATGTTATGAAATCAAATCATATTTTAAAAATTCAGATCTATTAGAACATGTATAAAACATATAATTGGATCACAACAAATCAATCAAAATAATTACATTAAATAAAAAAATCAAAACATATTGTTATCCCAGTTAGGGTTGATCATCTCGAACTTCTCTGATTCCTCCTTTTGGCAAGTTACTCTTACAAATATTTTTTATTCTTTGGTATCTATAGTAAAGATTCAACAAAGGGTAAGTCATCTTGAAGTTGTTTTAAAGATTAAGGAATCTATCTAACTCTGCATCCAATAGATTTCTCTTCACTCTACTGAGATATACGATGGTAGGTTGATGTTCCTTGACTCTATCTAGGTGTTGTTCACCTTTAGCCTTTGAGTGACTCTCAATAGTTACCCTGATATCTTCCTAGAGCTTTTTCTTATTAGTCTACGTGATTTCCATAATGTGTTCCTTTATATTTGTTTATGTCATGTTTGGAAAACTCCCTTTTGGTCTTTCTGGCACTATCTTTCTAACTGGTCGATTTGAACCTCTAAGTTATATATAGATGTATCTATTTTCTATTTTTTCCTTTAATTCTTGAATGAACTCCATTATACTTTTTGAGCTACAATGCTTGTTGTTGGAATCCAAATGGAGGGTTATTTCTTAGTTAACCTTAATTTCCCTATGAAAAGCTATGTTGATTCCTCTAACTAGGATTATTAGTGTTACTATATAGATTATTTTAGGGTGTAGGAGCACTCCCTAAATAATCCATATGTTTGGGCTGAACTGATTGACACTCTTGTCCTTAATACTCTAGCCTGCACACCTTGCACTACATTAGTTGATCTTGTAAAGCCATTATAAGTTTGTCTATCTTCTTGCTCAAGGCTTCCACTTAACTCACCAACTATGCCACTACGTCTACTTTGTATACTCCTAGTAGCCTATTAGTTCGTGCTCTAATGAGCACCACTGATAGTTGTTCATGTCCATATCCTCTATCAAGTCTTAACCCACCTCTAATGTCTTGTTATTAAGCATCCCTCCAATTGTCGCATCTATAGACTGCTTAGTGGTTTTACTCATCCTATTGTAAAATGTTTAGATCTGCATCCATAGTGGTAATCTATGGTGTGGTCATCATCTAAGCATCTCCTTAAATCTCTCCGATGTATCGTATAAGGTTTTACCTTTAGCTTAGGAATATGAGGAGATGTCATTCCTCAGTTTCTCAGTCTTTCTTGGTAGGAATTATTTACAAGAAAACTTCTTCATCACTTATTCCCATGTAGCCAATGAAGAGCATGTCATAGATTTTAACCATAGCTTAGTCTTCTCCTTTAAAGAGAACAAGAATAGTCGCAGTTTGATGGTGTCATTATCATTAGCTCTATTAATTTTAAAAGTGTCGTAGATCTTTAGAAAGTTATAGATGTGTGTGTTAGGATCCTCTTTTTGGAGTTCATCAAATTAGACTGCCTACTACACCATCTAGACGATGCTTAATTTTATCTCAAAATTGTTAGCTTGGATAGTCATTCTCACGATGTTAGACTCTACACCAGTTAAGTGTGGTCTAACTTAGTTGAACATGATTCTTAGTTTAACCACCTAAGTCTTCTATTAAGATTCTTATACATTGTTCTTTGAATCTCTAGATCTATGATTGCTAGGCTCTCAGATGTGCTCTAGGTTATAAATTGACCAAGAGTTAAAATCTACAAAAAAAGAAAGAAAAATAAAAAATTAAACGAACAAAATTATGTAAAACAAAATAAAAATAAAATACGATAAATAAAATAAAAATGACTAGAGTAATAAAATTGAGGTTTTCCTCAATAACCTCAAAAACTTGATTGATAATTTTTTTGATATCAATGTTTAATTAACTGCAAGTGCACAACGTAATTGTAGCCAACGTAGGCAAGTACGGGTATGAAGACAATAAATACTAGTAATTCCCCTTCTCCTATTATCTAGCCTATGATTTGAATATTTGATTAATTAAAATTAAAACTTAAAATATCAAATAGGAAGCAATACTGAATGCAAAAGATAAAGGAAATTACTTAGAAAACTCAATATCAAAGATTAGTGTCTAGAACCATTGAATGATTAACCATTTATCATGCAATTATTTTATTGACTCTTGGATCGTAGAAATTCCTATCTTATGTTAGTAACTCTCTTGATACTACTAAAAACCAATCCATAGCATGAATAACTGAAATCTCTCTAGTTAAGTTCCTAGGATTGCATTATCGATTTATGAAATATGTTATTATGTTTGACCCTAATCGAGAGAATTTATGTTGACCTATTTATAGGTTTATGATCAACTCCTTTCAATTATAGTAGATCTATTCATACATGGGATTTCTCAATCTCTATATTATGATATTAGATCATGTAATAATATTCTATGTCTATTAGAAAATGCATAAAACACATAATTAAATCACTTAAGAATTAGTTGAAAACATTAGGCTATTTTCGTTAATCGAGAGATGGTAAAATCTAGAATTTTGTAATCAATTAGGGTTAAATGATTAGGTTTTGAGAGAGAGTAAACCTTGTTTTATTATAGCAACTCAATTGTTAGTTAATTAACTGCTCAATTTTATTTAATTGTTTTAGTTTCTTATTATTCACTTTCATTCAATTCATATTTTTATACCTTAGACAAAGTTAGGTTCACTTAGTTTTAGTTTTAGTTATTTCCTCATGTACATGGTCTGATACATAGGTGTGTAAGAGTCCATTATTCAAAATCTCCAAAATTCACAATTTTACATAGGCTCTGAGACTAACATAGGCATAGACACGATTATATATCTCTAATTTTCTTCAAAACTTCATTTTATGTCGTATTTTTGTCCGAATTCTTCTCATTTTAGTCCATAAAGGCAATTATAACCTATAAATGCACTTGGAGTGAATTAAGTACCAAATATACAATAAAAATACAAAATTTCTAACAAAATACATCAAATATGGGTGTATAAATATAAAAAAATATGCATTTATCAAATATGTTCTTTTAAAGTACTTTTTGAGCAGAAGCCATAGCAACTGCATATCACATTTCTAATAGAGTCCATATAAGACCAACTTTAGAAAGGAAACCTTTATGAGCTTTAGCATGGGAATAAGCAAAAGATTAGTTACTTCAAATTTTTGGTTGTCAGTGTTAAATAGTGAACACTAAAGATAACTTAAGAAAGGTTGATTCTTTATAGGATGAATGGATTTTACTTAGTTATTCCTTAACTAACAAAGCATATAAAGTGTTTAATAAGAATTATTTTATTATTAACAAGTCTATGCATTCATTTTTTATTAATATATCCCTCTTTCATCTAAGAAAATTATTTTAGATGATGATGTAAGTTCATCCAAAGATTTAAAGAACTTATCCCTTGAAGAGAATAAGATTGATCATTAAAACAACTTATATGAGCTAAGTGAAAATATTGTTAAACCATGTGAGGGAGATAAGAAGGATGAGGAGCTTTAAAGATATTGAGATTTAATAAAAATCATCCTCTAGGTTAAGTGATAAATGATATTCAATAAGTGGAAATTATTAGATAACATCTTATAGACTTATGTTATCTTGCTTTTATTTCTCAAAGTAAACATAATATTATACAATAAATCCTTAATTAGTGATGAAAATTGGGCTCTTATTATGAATGAAAAGCTTGACCAATTGATAAAACAAAGGTGTAGACTTTAGTGCCTAGACTAAGAGACCATTAAATCATTAGTACCAAATGGATTTTTGGAAACATATTAAATTAATCAAGTATTATTGTGAGAAATAAAACAAAATCAATATATAAAAGGTGTGATCAAAAGCAGGCTATAGATTTAGAGGAAATATTTTCATTAGAAGATAGATTACAAGCAATTAGATTATTACTTGCATTTACATCTTTCATGAATTTTAAACTATTTGATGGATGTTAAAAGTGCATTTTCAATTTTTTTTATTCAAGAAGTTTATGTTTATTAACTTCCCAATCTTGAAATTCATAATGCACCAAACCATGTTTTTGAACTCTTTAGAGCTTTACATGGTTCGAAAAGAGCTCCCAGAGCTCAGTAAAATTGGTTAAGTGTATTTCTTTCAGAAATAGTTTTACTAAAGCCAAGGTTGAATCAAATTTTTATCAAAAAGAAAAAGTGTGGCATTCTAATTGTTCAAATTGATGTTAATGATATTATTTTTTATGTAAATAATGAAAGTTAATGTAATGAATTTTCTAAATGTATAAGTATGGAATTTGAAATGGGAATAATAGAAGAGCTCAATTTTTTTCTTATACTCTAAATTAAGAAAATGAAGGTGGGCATCTATGTTTGTTTGATTTTTTTAAAACCTATCTATACCAAAAGTATACAAGTCATATCTTTATAGTATAAACAATATCGTTCCCATAAGGATTGTTATTAGACATCTAACAATTTTTGTAAAATTTTGTTGAATGTGAAAATATAATAAGTGTAGATAGAAAATAAACTAAACTAGAGAAAATTGACAATTGAATAATTAACAAGGTAATAGTGAACTTGTTAATTAATACATGATAACAATTTAGTAATTACTTCTATCCTTATTTTGTTTTAACCTCACCTTCTTGATTTAATAATATTTGAACCAAAATATCCTATAGTTATGATTACCCTCTATCAAGATCTAACCCATTAATCTTAATTGAAATAGATAAGAATTGAATTATGACCTCTTGATCTAACAAAAATCTTCCTATCTAATCGGATTTGAAGCAATCATATAGCTAGCTAATAAACAATTAAGACCTCTCTTCAATTGCCTATTAATATGATGTTTATAGGTTTATTATGGTATTTGCTCTCGCTATCTAACATAACACAAATATTTCAATCTAATCTCTAGATTCGTATCAAATATTAAAGCAATAACCACTATAAAATATGTATCCATAAAATCAAGAACATAAAAGTTTAACAAAAAAATTTAAGAGTAATTCCTAAAAGAAATTTATCAATCATAGCTAAAATAAATCCACAATTGTTTGTAATCAACATTCAAAACAAGAAAAGAAAAGGAAAGAGTAGAAGATTAAATATTGGATGTATTCTTTTCCTTGAGTTGGAAAATTCTACAACTTTGTTCTTTTGTAATTTTACCTCTTTGATTTCTTTCTTAGATGTTCTAACTACCTCTTTTGGAGTTTCTCTTTGCCTTTTGTCCTTTTTAATCCTCCTAAGTCTCTTTGTAGTATTTCCAACTTGTTTTTATTACAAAAATAGCCACAGATCATAAAATATACAAACCTAGAAATTTTGCCTTTGTATGGTCATGACTGTACACGATTATGCATTACCTACTGTCTATATGCATTGTCACGATAGTGCACTTCTGCACAATTATGAAAGAGGCTTCACAACTGCTTGAACTTCAATCTCTCATGATAGTGTAGATGCACGATTATGATAGTCTTATTCCTCTAACTTCTTCTTCAACTTTTCTTAAATTTCCTTGTCTTAACTCATCATCCAAACGCATTAAACATCCCTTAAAACATGCTTTAAGATCTAATTATTACCCTATTCAATAATCATCAAACAAAATACACAAAAACACCAACAAAACAAAAACAAAACCTAAGTTCTAATCACATGATTATCACCCAAAAAAACCTAATAACACATTCTATAACTTAGAAATCACACTTTAAAGTATGCATATCAACTTCCCTACACTTAAAACGTTTCTTGTATCTAAGAAAAAATAACACCACAAAATTAAAAATACAAGTCATAAATCAAACAATCATTCAAAAATGCACTAACAGCACAATGTTATAAAATCTCATGAAATTAACTTACCTAAAAACTTTAGTCACTCAAAAAGATCCAACACATTAACTTGTTCTATTCATATTCAAGTGTGTTGATTTAAATATACATATCAACCAAAATATTGACACCTTATTCATACATCTATAGCACTTGTAATCATGCACAATCTTATTTTCCAATTAATTAACACATCAAAGGAAGATCAATAGGCTTCGCTTTTATTTAAGGCACCATATTTTTGTATCTCTATTTAGCAATCACCTAGTTTTTTAATACCAGGGTAAATTTTTTTGTCTGAATATCCTCTAGTTACTCATCTAGGTTACATTCTTTCAAGCTTAGTTAGAGCGTCATTCTAATTTTTTATGCAAAGAAAAATAAATTGTTTTAGTGAATTTTTGATGGTTATTCAACTATATCACAACTCACAACTGGCTACCAACTCCATTCTTAATCCTAATTTTTAAAAAAGGGCCAACAAAATAGGAAAATTATTTTAGCGTATTTATTTAACTTTTTTATTTTTTTTTCATACTCTAACCTACATCATCTCTTTATAATCAATCCATTCTCTTAAAAGGCTACTAATGATGCCTACAAAATTAGTTTTATTCAATCATAAGTGTATAAAAACAAGTTTCATAAAACGAAAGAATTGGTAGAACATCATAATCAACATGTATACTTCTTCACAATTTAAATGATCAGGCTCATAGTTAAGCTAATTCCTTTCAATTAGATTCCATTTAGGCATTTATACAAAGGTACACAATGCAACATCATGTAACAAAAATTTTACACAATGCAAATACAATCAAAACCCAATATAACTCAAATTCAAAATCATACACAAATGATAATGCAAATACATATACATCTCCATATTTGAATAATACATTTTCCTCAATATTAAAAATGACACAAATAAAAATAAACACAAATATAAAATGTAATAAAAAACAAAATAATAAAGAAAGAGCAAGATAACTTATGTGGATTATAGTGACGGTAGTGGTAGAGGAGGAACTTGGATGCATGTAAGGTCACTAGCTTGACTATTCCATCTCAATGTTTCAACCAAAGGAAAGAAAGAAAATACTTCCCTTTCATATGAGTATATTCCTCCAAAATACTATTTGCATCTATGGTTATTAACCTTAAATATTTCAATTTTATCATTCTCCAATTCTAAAGTTCCATTTTTAAACACTTGGGGAACCTTGAAAGCACCACTTTACTATGATTTAAGCATTTCTAGAGGCAACTTCAATTTTGATTTAATTGGAAAAATTGAATCTCATATCTTAAACTCCTTCTTCTTAATATGAGAATCATGCCATCTTTTCAGTTTTTCCTTATATAACTTGGCATTCTTATGAGCATCAAATCTTAATTCTTCTAGTTCATTAATTTCTAGGAGTCTCCTCTCACCAGCTAACTTCTAAAACCCTCTTTATTGCATCCTCAAAGCCCTCTACATCAACCAAAAAATTATTAAACTTGAAGGAGCCCTTCTTCTTTGAGAGGCTAAAATTTTTTGCTTAAAAATGGGAGAATGATGAGAAAGTAGAGGATTTCTATTTTTTTTTGCTATTAAGAAATTAGATAATCACTAAACATTAACCATGATTCTGTTGATCTTCTTATGCAAGAACTATAATTTCTTTTTACTCTAAGTGAAATAACTCTCATCCATTTTTAAAGTTAGTGATCAATAGATGTTTTTTTATATTTAGTGAAATCTGGAGTGTGATTACTATGATTTGCATTACCTTAGAATAAAAGTATAAACTCCCCTAAGATAAGGTAAGGAATATTTAAGGAAGCTCTTATTTCTTTTAAATTATTCTATAGTGGCATTCTTTAGAAAGCATGGTTAACCAAAAGTAACATAGATCTTAAAATTAATTTATTTCAAAGTATTTTTCATATGGATCATCTAATTAGATATGAAGACTGAATGTACCTCAAATAAGTCGAGATTAAGAATAGCAACAATTCTATCATAGTTGTGGTGAGCATAATTGGTAGAAATAATTCATTTTTGCTTTAAGAAAAATATAGAATTTAACAAGTATTCTCCCTAAGCTTAAGTTGTAGAGCGCTTATAAAAAATGGTTGTGTTTCTTGAACAAAGTCTTGCAAAGTAAAATACTTATTGAGTTTATTAAGCCCCCTTACATTCCAAGAAAAATAGACATTAAAAGGAATTAAGAAGGGAACCCCTCAATTGTCTCCTATAATTTCTTCTTATGGCACTCTTGAATTTTTTATCTAAAGTTGAAATTTTTCATTTTCTTTATACATAATAATCAAACATTAAGATCACTTGGAAACACTCTTTTAGCTAAAGCATTTAAAGTAGGAACTAGAATTTCCTATGTTACTGAATTATGTCCTTGGTCATCAATCTTCTCACTAGTTAGAGTCGTCTCTTTATATTGGTTTGGAATTAAGCTATAAGTAAATAAGGTCGAGGGATTATATTCTGTATAATTTTCTTAATAACCACTTCACACTTGGGGGAATTTCTTGATTTACCACCAACTCTATTACATTCTCCTTTTCTAAGCTCTTTGTATATGCTTCAACATACAAACTTTATTCTAGTTGGATGCCATACTTTTGATGAGGGAGCTTTATTTAGTCTCCAAGAGTAAGAGACTCTCACGTCATCCTCAAAGAGATTGTTTTCATCATCTATTTGCATTAAGGAAATAGAAATGGGAAGACCTTAATAATTATCAATAATAACACAAATCCTGGTGTAATTTACTCTCTTCAAAGATCTCATGGTGTTATCTAGGCACAAGCATTTTCTAATGTAACTAGCGAGATGACTAAGCCCTTTATAGTTTAAATTCTAAGGGAATATTGTTAATGTTGATTCAAGTAGGAATATAAATTTTGTTAAGATTTTACAATTTAATCCTAGAAACCAACTAAAGTAGTATCCTACCTAGTGATTCCTTCCCTCAAATTAAAAGTTGGAGTTACTATTAATCTCCCTTCATATGATGAGGAGGGAAAATATTAAAGGGAAGATTTCCTTATTACTTGAGACTAGGCTTTTTAGTGAGAAGGTTTAAGCTAAATCTTATAGGTTAAAGAAGGATGAAATGCTATGGGGGAGGAGGGGCTAGGATAGGTAATATGGATAGGAGAGGTTAAGGTATTGCTAAGACTGGAGGCAAAACAAGAAGTGTAAAGTCCACTTCTAAGGAAATAAGCACATTTCTCAACAATAATAAAAAAAAGGAAAAAGATTAAAAGAGAGGAAAATTATGAAAAATACTAAAGAAAAAAATTAGGAAGGAAAAACTACTAAAAAGGAATAGAAGAACAAAATCTAGCATTTGAATAAGGGGAAGGAGAATAGAGAAAAATAAAAGACTAAAGTAAAAGGAAGCAATAAAAAGCTACAAAAGAGAACCAATGAAGGTAAACAAGAAGAAGAAAGGAGACTAAGCTACCAAGGAAGGAAGTAAGAGCTAAGATAGAGGGAAGAATAAACAAAAGAAAAAAAGAGGTTAACTATTTAACGAGAAGAGGATTAGATGTAGTAGAAAAATGTAGCACACAAAATGAAGAACAAGGATGAAAAGGAAGTTGACCATTCAAAATAAACTTCTCTTTCTAAGTTACAAATGTGGTGAAAACAAAACAAATCAAAGTGCTTCCAAATTTTCATTTATCCGAAAAGTCATCATCATAAGTGATTAATATAATAAGTCCTAAATATCAAATATCAACCTGTAATTTCATTTCACAAATATGAAACAATCTTTCAAAAGTGTTCAATTCCATTAAACAGTCAAAATTGAAAGGAAAAATCAAAACCATAGGGTCTCACCAACCTCTAATATCAATTTTAATGAAGTTCTAATAAACTTTAGCTATGTCATTCATTAATGATTAGACCTTATGTATGTTTGTTAAAATTAGTTATTACATTAAAATTATCATATATACGACATTAAAAATTTAAACCTTAATCAAATAAGGTGTTAAAATTCAAGGATTTATGAAACTTTTAGTTCTTACTATCATAATCTTTAATAAGTTAACATCTTTTCCTACTTAAAATAGAGAATATATGATCAAATTGTGAACTTATAATCAATGCATGGGAGAAATTAGGTTAAATATGAAATAAGAACATTTGGTAGAAAATTAGATATAATTGTTATATATATAAGTACAAAAATAAACAACTTAATATGCACGCAACTTTTATATGACAATTTAGAATATTTTAATTAGAAAAATGTATACATAAAAGATAGTTTTTAAGTAATATTGATTTTCGATCAAAATGTAAATTTTTAATTAAAAAATTTTTAGGTTGAAATTTAATTAATGGTTTGATTTTTTAAATAAAAATAACTAATGAGAAAGTGAAAAAAGATAACACATACGAAATATTAGATATCTTCATTATACTATAAATAGAGTTATGTTCAAGTTATTAATGCGAAACTCATAATGCCCTTTGAGAACATCACAAATTTTGAGAATCTATAAAAATCAAAGTATAAATCAATTCTCTCTTTCAAACTTCTAAATTCTTGTGGGAACTCTTAACTTGTTCAATTAAATTTAAAGCAATCATATAGATAATTAATTTCACAATTAAGATCTCTCTTCCATTGATAGTTAATATGATAATTTTGGGTCTATTAAGTTTTCATCTCTCGTTGCACACCTTAACACATGTAACTTTATTCACTCTCTCGATTTATTACCAATTATATGCACAAAGATTATCACAAACATTCAATAATATATTGAATTCAACAAGAAATAAAGTTTAAAAATAATTCAAAAACAATCCCTAATAGGGATTTAGAAGCCCATAATCATGTTAAAAATCTTAGAAATCCAAATAAACATCCAAGAAAATGAAAGAATCAGAGGGAAAAAAAACTAATTGGAGTCTTGATCTAGAAATCTGGAATTTCTATGAAGCTCTTCTTGATGTGTCCTCTTGATCTTCTTTAATTTAGTAGCTTCTCCATTCTTTTAGTATTTGTTCTTGTTATTAAATAGTTATTTAGGCTTCTAGGCTTGCCCCATGTATTTGGCTCCAAAAATAGCCCTAAACTATCAAAACTCTAAAGAAATTCGAGAGCTGTAAAAGTTGAAATCTTTTAGAATTGTTGTCTGTCACCATTGTGACTAGCCTCCATGCACCAAGATCTTCTCTTTTCTTCACATTCCTACTTCTATAGACTCACAAACACATGAAACACCTCTTGAAACATAAAATTAAGATCAAATTATTGCTCGAATCTAATCAAACACTTAAAAAATATACAAACACTAACAATAACATAATTCTAAGCCTATACATCTAATAATCATCTAAGAAATACTTGAAAACACACTTAAACACTTATAAAAAACATAATATAATCTACAACAATCAATCACATCATATAAATATGATATTTACATACTAAATTATCCTAATTGAATCTCAAATTTCCAAATTTGTATGAGATTAAATTATCAAAATTCAATCTTTGCATACATTCAACACCCTAAATCAAACCTCAAATTTCAAAACTATATGTTTCAACAAGTCATTTGGAGTTAACAAAATTCAAGTTTAAAAGGTGGAATTAGAGGATATCACTAAGAGTTATATCCACTTTTTCATTGTATATGTATTTAATTAATTTTTTGTAACACCTTTATTCTGAAGAATTCAAACAAAGAAATTTATGTTTGCTAATTATATGTAAACTTAAATATAAGATTAAATGTGTTACATATGAAAGCAAAAAGTGTAACTATAATGAAATTACTTCAAAAATCTTGCAAAAAGTCATCTTTTTTTCTCTCTTACGAGTTTAACTTATGTTGAAACTAAGAGATATAAAATAAGAAGAGACAAGAATTTTAGCATGATTAGTTTATTTGATTATCTATAGTACTAAATGATGATCTATTTGGGATTTTACTAAAAACATAAATTTTAGTGTCTCTAAATCATTCATGTAATTTTGATGTAAACACCAATTATATTCAACAAAAGATATGAATTGCCCCTAACTTCTCCTAAAAAGTTTAAATTAGTCTCTATCATTATCTATGGTATTTGATGGCACCTTAATATTTTCAAAATGAACCTAAAATCACCTTATATTAGAAAAAAGTTAAGTTTTTGGAAGATTCTAGTATATGGGTTATAAATTTAGCCTATTTGGTGTCATAACTACACAGTGTGAACTAACTAGACCTTGATTTAATCTTTAAAATAATTTCTTTAGACGTTGATTAAAAGTGTAATTTTTACCTTAACATTTTACTAAAGGTCTAAATAAGGTCTATCATTATCTTTGTGCAACTTTTACCCCTATCTAAGATGCAATGAGTGTTATTTTAATATCGTTAAGGTACAAGGTGGTACCAAAGATAACAATAGGGACTTACTTACACCTTTTATGAAATGTTGTGGTGTAAATCTCACATTTAACGATGATATTAGGCATGTTAGGTCTGGAGCTAAATTTGATTATCTTTTTAACTTAATAAGTTCTTTAATATTTATAATTAATTAATTCATCATAAAATGTAAATTTTTAAACACAATCACTTGAAGATTAAAAGTCTTATAGTTAATTTCTAAAATTTTTGTTAGATGTTTTATTCAATGAAAATTATGTAGCATCAAAAGCTATAATTCCTACACCAATAAATTAGTTGATATCATTTTAATTCATTAATTAACATATAATGTTGAAAGTAAATATATTTCAAATTGCTTTATGAAAACTTAAATTTTATTACAAAATTTGTTTTAAATTGAACTACTTTTTTTGAAAAATTAAATAATGATTCATTGATAATAGGGAATTGGCCTCTAACGCCATATTAAAAGACCCATAGAGTTGGTTCACTATATGATAATGGAAACTAAAGTATGGCCATTAAATTCATATTTTATTATGAGCAAATGCTCAAACATAAAGCTCACAAGTCAATATCAAGTAACTCTGCCAAGTTCCTTATAGTTTATACCCTTTGTGTCAATCACCTTCAGCATATGAAGTTACTTATTCAGATAATTGATCTCAATCTCTTAAGTTGTTTATTTTGATTCCTTTAACTTGCTGTTGAAAACTTCTTACAATTTGACTTTTATTTTCATCACAAATTGATTGAAGCTTGATTAGCATCTTCACTAATTTGGACTTGGATCCTCAACGTTCCTGTTGTTGGATGGTTGTTGTAAGTCCTTTAATTTTATGATCATTGCATACATGTGGAAGTGCCTTCGAGGACACTAGATATATGTTAAATGTGCTTGAGTAATCCTCTTTATACTTAGTTTACCTTCCTTGGACTATGTATGTGAATTTAGATCCCTTGTATTTATTCTTTAATGGATTCTCATAAGTTGGGTGGGAATCGCCATAATTACTTGCTATCACTCATTCAATTTAGTAACTATATACGTTATGAAGAGAAAATTGCTCCTTGATCCATTCAGTGATTTAATGAATTACTAAAGAAGCTTATGATTCATAGTTCTTGAAGATTCTTACATTCCTCTCTATCTTGAATTTGTGCATTGAGCTTCTTAGGGAAATTATGTTGTTAAGGCATTAAATTGCCTAGCTCACTATAGAATATTAGTTAAGATACAAGAATGATCAAAGCTAGATTGCCTTATAGAGAAATGAAATCATGTTACACTATAGATGCTCCTTAATAATGGATAGTGATTCTGAATCCTTAAGGCATAATACACACCTATTAGGAATGTTTACATATATAACTTATCCAATATAGGGAGTTTATTTTTAGCTACTTCCCATAAGAAGAAAGAGATTTTTGATAGCACCCATTTTTTTCAAATTATCTTTGTCTAAGCTAGTTTAGGAAGTTGAGGGCTAATGAGAAGCTTATAAGAAGAATTTGTAAACAACCTTGACTGATGGTTCACCCATATATAGGATCCTTTTTCATTATAACTTTGAATATTTCCAAGAATTAGATTACCACAGTTCCTTAAGAATCCATAATTCCATAATTCATTATTGAAGAAATCTTTAACTTTAGAATAGGAAGAGAATTAAAGCACCATGGAGAGAAAAATAAGGAGAGTTAATTGAAGACTAGTTTTCATACCATAAGGAAGCTAAAGCTCAATTTCCAATCTTGCATGTGATAGAATTCTAAAGTGTACTCCTCAAAATATAGTAATTGTTTTATGAACCATAAGGTTCTAACATTTGATTGGAATTCCCATGGGCTTTTTCCTTCCAAAAAAGGATTTGGATCCACTAGCCCAAAGGGCTTCTTTATTAGAGAGGAATCTCTAGAGCCATTTGCAAAAGTGAACCTTGTTTAAAAGCTTTATACTTTTGATTCCTTGTCCTCCAACATACTAAGGTTTGTGGATCTCATCCCAACTGACCTTACTTTATGCTTATGAATCCTTTAGCACCATTCCGTATAAATTTAATACTTGTTATGAAATGATATTAGTTCAGTAACTACTTAAAAATTTTTACATTATTCAACTGAGTGATTGTATTTATAATCTCACAAATTGATCATTTAATTCTTTTCTTTTCCATTATTTACATGTGTAAGGAAATGCTAACATAGCTTTAGTTCTTTAATTATGATGATATTGATTATGTGACTTAACACACGTATTTTATTTATAATTATTTTATTAAAAAAATTTATGTGTGTCATACTTAATTAGATAAAGTGTTAAATTTCATATATTTATATCACTTTTATTTTTTATTACTATAAAGTTTAGCAAAATAATGTATCTTCCTAGTTAAAATAGAGAAATACATAACATGAAAATTTAAAGTATAGATATAAACTATTGATAGAAGAAAAGTTAAAATTCTAATACATAAATAAAATAGATAAAAGATGTAGACCTCCCATGTAGTATAAAAATTAAAAAAAACTACTTAATCTTTAAAATTCTTGAATTAACTCCTTATAGTTTTTAATTTTAAAAAATCCATTCTCTTAAACTTCGATCTAAAAATAATGATGAGGTATATGTGGTATAAACATCAAATATGGATCAATCAAATATTGCTTAAAAATAATTTATTATAATTATTTTAATTTATTAACTTATTTCGAGTTTAATTAGTTCAATTTGAGTTTGAGAGCTAAACTTCAATGGCATTTAATTAGTCCATGTATGAAGTTTAGAACATATATGTTTTATAATCAGTTTTTAATCAAAGTTTAAGAAAAAGGATTTTCTAGAAAATTAAAAGCAAAATAGATTTTTTATAACTTTTTCTAAAGTTTTTTAAATTATAGTGAACGCTTTGTCTTTTACACCAAAATTATAAAACAAAAGAATTAGTATATAAGATAGACAATTTATAACATTTTAGATATCTTAGATAATTTATTTACATAAATATGAACAAAATTATTAATATTAAAATTTAATAAATTACTTTTAATTAAAATTTATTACAACATTTTTTATTTAAGTTTCTTATATACATTCATAATAAATCTATAATTATAAAAAATTGTATTGTAAAGTGAAAAAGCTTAGCTTCTCTCTAAGTCTCTCTCTATTGTTGTTCCTTCATCTTTATTACTAGTGTAACTGGACTCAGAGACGGAGGCACATGGGGCCCAATGGTGTACTGGGCCCCCCAAACTTTTTTAAAAATATTAAATATTAAATATTTTTAATATATATATATACAATGATAAATTTATTTGGAGTCCTGTGATACGTTAGGCCCCCCAAGATTTAAAAAAATTAAATTTTTGAGCCCTCCTATTTTAACTTCTTGGCTCTGTCACTGACTGGACTAATCTTACTAATGCTATGCTCTTCTCCTTTCTTGTTTCCTTATGCTCCCATCCATCCTCTTTTTTTTTATTCCTTTCCTCTGTGGCCTTGCCTTTTTCCCTAAGGTAAGTTTTCCTATTCGCTCCTTTCTTTTGTTCCAATTTATTGATATTTTCTTTCTCCTCAAGCTTCCTACATTGCTTCTTTCAATTCACTTCAGCTTCCCTAGTTTAGGTTCACATCTTAGGAACCTAAAGCTGGTTTATTCTTTAGGCTTCTTCCGCCTCTATTTTGTTACCATTTATATAACATTAATTCAAACTACTTTTTGTTTCTCATCAACTTTGTTCTTTTTAAGTTAACGGATTCTGAATTTTTTTACCATTTATAGATTAGTAACTTTAACTACTTTTCATTTCTCATCAGCTTTGTTCCTTTCTAGGTTAGTAGATTTCGAACCTCAAGGCCTTATGTAGAACTTCCTACAAGAATGTTTTTTCCTTCCTTGTCCTCTTCCATTACCTTACTAGGGCCTATAGGAAAGGCTCCTTTATGCTTGCAACTAACTTCTACCTCTTTAATGAAAGATGATTCGAAGGCTAAGACTACCATAACTAAGTTTCCCTTAATTGGAAGAAGGTTATAAGGAATCATTCAAATATTTACCTTCATTTTTGTCACCCAGATAAGATAGAAGTTGGATTAATAGTTTCTTCTCCTATAGAAACATTTAAAAAGTGTGTAAAATGTTTGGTCCTATAAAGAGGTTAGGTTCTTCCTTGGTAAACACCCTGCCTTCCTTAGATTAAGCATTACTCTCTTAAAAACTAGAAAACTAGGGGCCTTATAGATGTTCTGTTAAATGAGGAAAACTTATTCCTCTTCAAATTCACTTTAAAAGAGAAAGATGAAGAGATAATATAATAAGGGCCCTAGTAATACAATAGCTTGCCAATCGTTCTTTAGCTTTAGAAACCCAGGATCAACCTTGATGATGTTATCTAGAAGCAAGTTCCCCTATAGGTGAACTTTCACAAAATCGATCTTTATCATTGGTCCACTAAGGTTTTAAGCTTTTTAGCAAGTTACATAAGGAAACTAATTTGTATGGAAGAAGCTATAGTTGTTAAATGATATGATGGATATGTAAGGATATTTGTAAGAGTGAATTTAAAGCAAAAGCTCTGCAATTTTGTACCCTTGCTAAGCTTAAGTAAGGATGATTCATTAATAGAGGATTCCATTATTCTTAACAATAGAGGATTCCATTATTCTTACCTACCAGTGGGACCTACATTGAAGCAACAAGTAAAGCTTTGGAAACATGTAAAGAGGATTATTCAAAATGGTAGCTATAAAGAACTTATAAGATTAAAAAACTAAAATCAATCTACTTCATTCGTTGAGCCTTCAAACACTCCTACTTTCTTAAAAGGTCAAA
Organism: Erythroxylum carthagenense; assembly: GCA_026413575.1. Taxonomy (NCBI): domain Eukaryota; kingdom Viridiplantae; phylum Streptophyta; class Magnoliopsida; order Malpighiales; family Erythroxylaceae; genus Erythroxylum; species Erythroxylum carthagenense. The sequence goes on from JANZLD010589782.1 coordinate 23,850, forward strand.
ATAAATCTTATCTCCCTTCTAAGGACAAAGAGAAATCAATAAGAGTCTTTGATGGAATTCTTAGTTTCTAAGTGATTCTAACTTTGGAATCTCAAGAGGGAACAACCTTAATAGTCCTTACTAGAGAGATATTGAACTCAGTTTAATATAAGGATGGCAATGGGCTGGGCTAGGCTAGGCTGGGCCCGGGCCTATTCCAAGACTCAATTAGATCTAAGATAGTAGGGCTAGGTCTGGGCTTAGGTTCGAGCCTAACTAGACCTTACCTTTTTTAATTTAAAATGTCAAAATAACATCTTTTCTAACAAAACGTTATCGTTTTGCATATAGGCCGAATTTTTTAGAAAATTAAGCTTAAGACTTGGTCAACCTAGGCCTAGCCTATTGACTTTAGGCTACATCAGTGGCCCAATTTCCATTCTTAGTTTAAGGGGATCAACAAAAGGTTGTAGAGGCATCCAATGCTCCATTAGCTTCTGAGGAAACAAAAGCTAGAGTAAATCATCCTAATTCCCCTAGTCACCCTTTGAAGGAATTTAAAATAGTTGGTAAGAGGACATCAAGCCACATAAATAAGGTCAGAGGCTCTATTTCTTACTAACATCCATGTTTATTCTAGCCTAGAACATAAAGGGGCGTAATAGTTGATGAAACAACAAATAGTTTTTAATTATATCAACCTAATAAAGTTATTAGCCTTTGGCATTTTAAAAACTAAGCTAAGGGTTAAAAAAAGTGTAAAACTTTGTTTATTTAAGAGAAATTAGAATTTGATTACCAATCTTAATGCTTGCCAATATGGTAGGATATTGGTAGCTTGTGAGCCCAATAAAATTGGTATCCTTAGTCACACTTTTATTGATCAATGCATCTATTTTCATATCAAGCATTGTAATATTGGGAGTTTATGGCTTTCATTTATCCATACATCATTTTTCACTTTCTAAAGAGCTATTTTATGGAAGGACCTAAGATCCTTTAATGGATCAATATAAAATCCTTGGTTAATCTTAAGAGACTTAAATAGCATCACTCTATCTTCTGAAGCTGAAGGAGTTAGAAGCTCAAGTAGACCTTGCCCTAAACTCTAATCATGTTTTACTAGTATTGAGGTAAAAGGCCTTAAACATGAAGGATGTTTTTCACTTAGAGCAATAGAAAAAAGGGTTATAGGAATGGCTTTTGAAATTCCTGTAGAATTCTTTAATAATTATCTTGGATTTGATCACTCCTTTATTAAGATTGATGATTTATTATTAACTTAACGAAGGAATTCTCTTTTGAAATTATTTAGCTTCTTGTGTAATGTCTAGGGTTTCTAGATGTAGTGATTTAGGGGTTAAATTTGGATTTCTAGGCTTTGAATCATTCAAATTCTATTAAAATAATAATAAGTATAAAGATGGAGCTTAATAGTCTTAACTCTTATACTCTTTTTAATTCTTCTTTGAATTTTAAAAAAGTTAAGGATCATCTTATTCATACTAATAATTCCTATTATAATTCTCCTTCAGATGTGTTAAAGTAAAATGAAGAAAGGCATACCTTAAAAGCTTATACCGAAGCTCTAGAAATCCATGTTTCTTAGATTAAGCAAAAATCTAAAGTTTTTTAGCTTAAGAATGCGGATGGAAACACCAAATTCTTCTATAGATCATTGCTTGCTAGAAACAATATGACTAGAATTTTTATTATTAAAAATGAATAAGGGTAGTTTCTAAATAAAATAACCTATTATCACTTATAAAAGACTACTTCTAACAACATTTAGGCACTCTACCTAGGAGGTAATCTCTGGGTATATCTCTTAGTTCCTTCATTTCCAATACACTTTCAAGCCAACAATATAAATCCCTCATAAAATCTTTTATAATAAAGGAGAATGAGAAGGTGGTGATTCACTTAAACCCCAACAAATTACCATGCTTTGATGGGTTTATTACTTTTTTTTTCAAAAATAATGAGACTAATTAAAGTTGTAGGTGAGTAAAGTAGTGTTGGATTTTTTCTCTAGCTCCAAGTTATTGAAAATTTATAGCAAAACTTATATATGTCTAGTTCTTAAGGTCATTGATGTAACTTCATAAGAGACTAACTTACTTTAACACCTTTTATAACAAGCTTTTAGCATTAAGAATTAAGTTGCCACTTTCTTCACTAATTAATCCTTCATAAGCAGCTTTCATAGAGAGGGGATAATATCCTTCTTACTTAAGAATTTATCAAAAATTACCACTTACAAGACTCAAATAGGAATTGTATAATCAAAATTAACATTCATAAAGCATTTGACATTATGGACTTGGACTTTATTATAATTTTTTTAAAGACATGAGGTTTCCTCAATTTATCTCTTTAGATTGCTCAATGTATCACAACTCCTTGATATAGTGTTTTAAATAATGGTGAAGCTTTTAAATTGGTCAAGAGAGCAAGGGGAATAAGACAAAGAGACCCTCTGATTGAGTATTGTTGGATCGAAAACAGAAGCATGCAAGATTTGGTTAAAATGGTAGATTTCAAAACTTTTTCTGAAGTTATAACATAACAAAAACAACATAACCAAATCAACATGTTTCAACTATACATGATACGGCATAAGTAAAATAATTAACATAAGAACAAGATGGTAGAAACATATCGACTCCTTGCTACAACTTTGACTCTAGCTTTTGTATCCTCTCCTCATCAATGTATCCTCTCCTCGTTGTTATATCCTCGACCAATTCGATTTACCACTTTTTCTCCTTAGATAACTTGATTACCAAGATCCTTTGGTGGGAAAGGAGAAGAAATCGTGAAGAGATTTTCCTTAGTTGTAAGAAGCCAATAATGAGACCCTTCTCATTCAAGTTTCGGCTAGGCTATGCAAGAGAGGAGAGAGTGAGTCAAAAATGAAAGAACACTTCTTCTCTCTTTCTCAATTTTGGTTAACATGAAAGAAAGAAAAGATGTGCATCCAATTCATCACTTCATTCTTTAATCAATCATAAAGAAGTCAATAAATGAGACTCTTCTCATTTGTTTAAGATGGCTATATGAAAAGACCAATAACCTAAATGAGACCCTCTCATTTTTAGTTATGGATGAAAGAAGGAAGAGAGAGTACACCAAATGCACCTCTTCCTTTCTTTAATCAAATGAATGCTAAAAGGTCACATTACATGCCATCATTAAATGACAATCATTAAACCATTTAATGATAAGATTATTACTCCATTTAATGATGATAAAGCATGATAAAAACCACCTTTAATTTAACAATTCAATACTAAATGTGCAGCTGCACATTTAGTTATAAAAAACTGAAATATGCCCTCTCTTTTTTAATAACTTTGTTTCAATTTAATTAATTTAATTAATCAAACCAAGCCAAAGTCTAGCCCAATATTAAATGATCATTTGGGCTTCTAATTAAAAATTAATTAGTGCAAGCCCAACATTCAATCATAGGCTTTAAAATTTCCATTTATATTTCTTACTTTGCTTGATAACCTTCCTAGTAGCCAAGTGGAGAATCTAATTGGACTTATATAATTCAAGATCCAATAAGCCCAAAATTAGTTTAATCTCATTAAAATTAATTCCAGCTTACCAGATGTCATTCCGCTAAAGACAATTAGTTGAACTCTTAAATTACTAATATGACGAGAACACATGTTTCAAATAAGATGTCCAATTGGAAACTTTATTATGAACCATATTATCACCATCCACATAATAAAGGGTAAAATTACTATTTTGCTCTTATGTTGATTTGCCCTTCTAGATCTCCCATTTTATTCTGTATGGTGATTAATATAAAAGATCTCATCTTGGTGTTAAGACTTGATGGATAGCTAGTCCATTAAACTACTGTCACCAGTTTAATCACCAATCTTCGTAAAATATCTAGAAGTGATAATATCGCTATAAACTCTTTATTTAAGTAAATGTTCCCTAATACATGTTTCAATTAATAATGTCAGCATGCCAACATTGGATTGATATTCTGTAAAAATCTATTCCGATCATATCAAGAACTATAATGAAACACATATAAGTTCACCGCTCATCAAGATTGTGGATTGTAATAAAAGAATGCTACAGTGTATGTTTTAAGATTAAAGTAATGGCCTACTTTATTCTTTAAAAATATACTTGATTCCATATTCATTTAATAGTGCCATTATCGATAGTCAACTACTATCATGATATGAAACTCATCTTTCCCTTGAAGTAAACTCTTTTACTTACACGGAGATAAATCGTAACACTAAAATCTAAACCATAATCAAGTGACCAACTTGATTATTCAACTATGAATCAACTAATTTAGATTCTAATAATATACATGCTTCCGATACATCTCCATGTATATGTATATTACTTACAAAAGTATCTTCACACCTTATAACTAGATATATAATGCTCATATAAATAAAACCAAACTCTTTTATTTTATTAATAAAAAATATTTTCATTACAAAAGTAACTAGAAGAAGATTAAGGCCCTGTTTAGCAATCAACTGATTGCATTACCTGTTAACTGATTCTATCAGCTGTTAGCTGATTTTATCAGTTGATTTAACCAGCTGATTGTATTAGTTGTTTGTTATTTGATGTTTGGTAAAATTAACTGTTTAATATTAGCTATTTATGTGTAAAATAACTTATGAGGACATGACTTTAAAAAAATTATAAGGGTATGAATATTATATATCTTAGTATTTCGTTGAATATTCTTATATGAATTTAGATTTTAG
>JANZLD010589813.1:0-13834 GCA_026413575.1 Erythroxylum carthagenense
AATTGGATTGACTGATGAAATGGTATTATTGGAGTGCTAGGTATAGATTTGTGTTTGTGTATGCTGGGATTCCGGACGGGAGGTCCGATGAATTTAATGATTGTATGATTGGGCTGGTATATAGAAGTGTCTTTAAACCTTTTGCAGATTTTTTGGTTAATGAAATACAGCTATTATGCTGCCGAAATTTTTATGGTAAAGAACGAGTAAGAATAAGAATAAGTTTTGTTAAATATGAGATTGAGAAATTATGTGATTAAGAAGAATTATATGAATTGAGTTTGGATTGAGGTTAAATTTCCAAAGGAGAAATTGTATTGATTTTTATGAGTTTGAATGAAATGAAAAAAAAAATCTATACCGGATTGGATTAGTTTAGTCTTAAGGTTTCCAATGCAATGTTTTCTATAAGTGTATTTTATCAGATGTCGGAACTTGTATTTTAGTTTGATTGCACCGTATGTTTAGTTTGTTTCCGAGCCAATTCGATTTGACTTTGTATTTGATTCGATTTCGCTTCTTTCGCTTTCGTCGGCTTTGTTTTGGTGTCCGATTCGATTCGTGATTTCATTCGTTTTCGATTTCGTTTCTGCATTTTGTTATCTGATTTTTGTGTTATATTTTAGGATCTGTTCCTTTGATTCGTTTCGATTTATTATTTGCCTTTCGTTTCGTTTCGAAATTTTCGATTCGTTTTTCTTTTTTCCAGTTGGGGTCCGGTTCCGAGATCTGGTCCCAACAGTGTGATTGAGTGAGGAGCTTTTTTGAAGATCCGATGTTGGTGATTATATTTGGAGTGCTGTGATTTAGAGAAGTTCATCGGAAATGGCTGAGAACTTACCTCAAGGCCTGCAGCCTCCAGTGTTTAATGGTGAAGGATACATAGTCTGGGCAATCAAAATGGAAGTGTACATGCAAGGACAGGATCTGTGGGAACCTGTTGAAGATAATTACACCGTAGAGGTGCCTACGGAGGATGTGACAATATCTCAGCTAAGATGGTTGAGGGAGAGGATCACCAAGAAAGCTCAAGCCCGATCTTGCTTGTATCAAGCGTTAGCTCCCTCCATCTTTACAAGGATTATGAAGATAGATTCAGCAAAGAAAATCTGGGATTTCTTGAAGGAAGAATACTAGGGAGATGAAAGAGTTAAGCACATGAAAGTGCTCAACTTTATGAGAGAGTTTGATAGACTCCAGATGAAAGATGGTGAGTTTATCAAGGTTTAAGCGGAGAAATTGTGCTAGCTAGCTCATCAAATCAGGCTTCTTGATGTGGAATTTAAAGATGAAAGAATTGTCTAGAAGTTGCTTATTTCAGTTCCAGAGAAGTATAAAGCAACCATTGCTTCCCTGGAGAATTCGAAAGATATGTCCAGTATTAAGTTGGTTGAAGTTGTAAGTGCTCTGCAAGCACAGGAGCAAAGACATCTAATAAGGAAGGGTGATACTTCTGAGGGTGATTATAAAGCATCCATAAAAAATGCAGACCAAGAGAAGACTAAGAAGAAGTGGTCGAAGGGAGGTTCCAAGTCACAAAAAATTAGAATCATCAAAAGAGTCAATCCAAGACCCAATCTAGTGATAAAAACGCGAAGTATAACCCATACCCTCATTGTGGTAAGTCAAATCATTTGGCTTACATATGTTGGAAGAGACCTGATGTAATTTATAGGAAATGTAACCAGAAGGGCCATATAGAGGCAATTTGTAAGAATCAGATTGGACACTCCTTTGCGGAAGCTCAAGTCATTGAAGAAGAATAATAACTTTTTGTTGTTACTTGTGTTATGCTGGAGTCACCATCGATATAGTGGATTATAGACAGTGGCTGTACAAGTCACATGTCTTCTAATCTTGATATGTTTACACAATTGGATAATTCCTTTCATGCAAACGTCAAGCTTGGAGATGGTCAGTGTATTTTAGTGGAAGGAAAAGAAGTAGTTGAGATTTGCACCAAGGAGGGTCTTAGCATAATTTCATATGTTCTTTTGTGCCTAAGATTCATCATAATCTCCTTAGTGTGGCACAACTCATTGAAAAGGGGTTCAAGGTGGCACAACTCATTGAAATTGTTGATCCGACTGGAAAGGAGATTCTTAGAGTTAAAGTGAAGAATAAATGCTTTCCTCTGAGAATGGAAGATATTCAATAGATTGCCTTGGTTTGTAATGCTCAAGTGATAGATCTTTGGCATAAACAATTGGGACATTTTCATATGAGAGGTCTTGAAGAAATGGTAAGAAAGAAGATGGCAGTTGACCTTCCTGCAGAGCTGTGTGATGGATCTCAGTGTACAACATGCTTTAAGGGTAAGCAAGCTCGACTCCCATTTCCTAGATCATATTGGAGAGCTACTGAAACACTACAATTGATTCACATAGATGTGTGTGGGCCAATGCCTGAAGATTCCTTGAGTGGCAGTAGGTATTTTTTGTTAATGATTGATGATTATACTAGATACTCTTGGCTTTATTGTTTTAGAAGCAAGGGAGAAGTAGCTGACATCTTTAAGGATTTTAAGAATCTGGTGGAAAATTAATGTAGTAGGAAAATCAAGTCAGTAAGAACTGACAATGGAGGAGAGTTTACTTTAGAGAAATTTAAGCTGTTGTGCTGGGAAGCTGGGATTAAGCATCAACTGACAACATCTTACACCCCTCAACAAAATGGGGTAGTGGAGAGAAGAAATAGAACTGTCATGGAGATGGTGAGATGCATGTTAGAGAAGAAGGAACTTCCCAAGAGATTTTGGGCTGAAGATGTACATACAGCTTGTTTCCTGTTAAATAGGCTATATACCAGAGCACTTGATGGAAAGACACCATATGAAATATGGTGTGGAGTGAAGCCTAAGCTCAAAAATCTCAAGATCTTCGGAAGCCTATACTATTCTTATACTCCACAAGTCAGAAGAGGAAAATTAGACAGCAAGAGTAAACCTACTATCTTTGTGAGATATTCAGAAGTCACAAAAGGGTACAAACTCTATTTTCCTGATCTAAACAAAGTCAAGGTGATTAGAGATGTTCATTTCCTTGAAGAAAAACAATGGGATTGGCAGAGATCAGAACAGGAACCAATAACAGAAGATAGTGAGAAATCTGTCAAATACTATATAGGTATGAATTTCACTAATCCTTCTATGACAGATGATGAAATTTCAGTTGATGAAGGTTATGATAAGAACCAAGAAGAAGATATTGACCATGTTTATGTGAGAGGAATAAGAAGCTTGGCAGATATCTATGAGAGAAGTAATACGGCAGTAGGTGAACCCTCCCATGTGGAAGAGGCTTTGAATGATGGGAAGTGTAAGTGTGCAATGCAGGAGGAGTTGGATATGATATAAGTTGAACAAAGCTTTATACGGATTGAAGCAAGCACCAAGGTGTTGGTACTCGAAGATGGATAGTTTCTTATTGCAAATCAGTTTTTAGAGGAGCAGCAGTGAACCTACACTCTATATAAGAGTTAAAGGAGGCCATGTAGTGGTAGTTTCTATTTACGTAGAAGATTTGTTCTTAACTAGAAGCTCAAGTAATTAAATCAGTAATTTGAAGCTTCAGTTTAAGAGTACATTCGAAATGACTGATCTTAGCTTGAAGAGATATTTTATAGGTATGGAGTTCAATCAAAGGAAAGGAAAGATCTTTGTGAGCCAGAAGAAGTATACATATGATGTGCTCAAGAGGTTTCAGATGGATCAATGCTAAACTGTCTCAACTCCTATGTGTCCAAAATAGAGTTTGCTACAGAATGATGAGCATGCAGAGGTTGATAGCAGAAGGTATAGAAGCATGATTGGATGTCTCATGTATATCACAGCTACCAAACCAGATGTTCAATTTGCTGTGAGTGTACTATCCAAATTTATGAGTAATCTAGGAAAGCTGCATCTAATTGTTGTTAAAAAAGTCTTGAGGTATCTCAAAGGTACCTTGGATTATGGACTGTGTTATAGGAATACTGGAATATATGATTTGAAATGTTATGTAGATAGTGTTTAGGGAGGTTCTTCAGTCGACATGAAGAGCACTACAGAATTTTGTTTCACTCTCGGATCAGCTTGTTTTTCATGGAGTTCCAATAAGCAAGAAATGGTTGCCTTATCGACAGCTGAAGCTGAGCTAGTTGCAACTACTTCAGCAACAAAACAGACGATTTGGGTGCAGAAGATACTTTCGGATTTGCAAATGATTGCGTAGAATCCTACGTTGATATAAGTTGATAATCAAGTAGCTATTGCCATCTCGGTGAATCCGGTGTTTCATGGAAGGACTAAGAACTTTAAGCTTAGATACTATTATTTGAGAGATGTGTAGAAAGATGGTGAAGTGAAGCTGGAGTATATAAGGACAGAAGAGCAAATGGTTGATTTGTTTACAAAAGGATTTCATGTTTCACGATTCGAACAGTTGAGAAGCTTGGTGGGAATTCAAAAGCTAAATTTCTGATCCATAGAGGAGTATGTAGAAGGAGTGTCTCAGAAATTTAGACGTAAAGAAGGTGTCTTCAGCTTACATGCAAGCTATGCAAGAATGTAAAGAATCATTTTTTAAAGAATTCAAGAAGAGTTAGTTGAATTGGTTCTTAGATGGTAGTTAGGAAAAGTTGAGGTTTAAATACTGTGAATTCACATAAGTTGTATTACACATTGTTTTTTCGATATTAAATAAGATTAGAAAAAATCTCAACGTGCTGTTGAGTCCTTAAAAAATCATACTCTGTTCACCCCTGTTTTAGTATACTTTCTATCTCTAAACTTCATCTTACTAAAAATACAGTAGTATAGTCTTTAGTTTTGTGTATGATAGATAGATAACAACTACAAGATGAAGCCACCTATCTCCAACAGCTTCTATGCCACCGACACATGTTTTAAAATGCAACAAAATAGTCCCAAACACCATCTTATTCCGTCATTCAGCCAGCCTCCAAGCCACCATCGACCAGTGATGTCTCGCGTCACCGTCGACTAGCGATGATCTCCAAGCCCATGCTTCACGTTATACTATAACAGACAATCCAATCCAAAAAAAAAAAAGAATCAGGTTTACAAACAGCAACCCAAAAAATTATACATTCAAACAAACTTAAACAATCTAATAAATGCATATCCAGATTCACAAACACATCCATTCTCCATAGGTAGTATAGCCTTATTCCAATCGCCAATAGTTGGCGATTGCACCAAAGCATATTCTGCAAACAACACAAAGAAAAACACCAAAACATAATAATACAACCCCAATACCTCCTTGGTTCAGCGATCTATTTTTCTTGACATCACCAATGTTGGAATTTAATTTGAAGAGGAATTTGAATTGAAGAAAACATAATACAAAGGCTTAGAAAAATGGTTCTGATTTTAATTGCAATAGTAAAAGACAAACTAGTATAATTATTTATATAATTCTAAAACAGAAAAATAGGAAGTAATGACCCACTAACTGACCCCACTACTTAATTTGTTATTGACTAAGTAAAAAATGTGGACTAAAAAAGGTGCAGATCATAACAACATGATTTTGAATCAATCAACACTCCTCCTTGATTCAAAACAGCAGACTCTAAGTTGTTATCGAAAATAATCATGCTTCATTTGAGAAGCTGATTTGGTAAGGATATCTGTAACCTATTCATTTGTACCACAGAACTTCAAAACAACATCACCTTTTGTTACGAGGTTTCAGATGGAATGATGAAGAATGTCAATGTGCTTTGTTCTATTGTGAAATGCTAGATTTTTTGTCATTGCAATGGTTTTCTTGTTGTCCTAGTAGAGTTCGGTAGATGTTTGTTGCACTTGTTGAAGATTTGCAAGTAATCTTTTTAACCAAACTGCCTGACAACTAGCTGTAGTTACAGTAACATACTTAGCTTCAGAGGATGATAAGGCTACAACATCATGTTTTTTGAACTCCACGAAATAACTCCAGATATAAGAAAAAATACACTCCCTAAAGTACTTTTTCGATCATCTAAACATCCTACTCAATTGCTATCAGTGAATCTAAATAATTTGAAAGCTGATACCTTTAAGTACCAAATGTCATAGTCATAAGTTCCAACAATATAACGTAGTACTCTCTTTGCCATTCCAATATGTTGCTTGCTAGGATTATGAATGTACCTAGACAATACACATATAGAATACATAATGTCAGGACGAGTGTGTGACAAGAAATTTAAGCCACCAATCAAACTTCTGTAATATTTTCTTCAGCTTTGCCCGTTCCATCATCTCATTCCAACTTCTCATTCGTATTCATTGGTGTGAAAGTAGCTTTGTAGTTTTCCATTTTGAACTTCTTTAAGAGATCTAACGCATACTTTTGTTGGGAGACAAAGATCCCATCTACAACCTATTTCACTTCAAGTCCAAGAAAATACTGCAAAGAACCCAAGTTTGACATTTCAAACTCCTTCATCATGCATGACTTAAATTCAGCAACCAAAGATTCACTAGACCTCATATAAATCATGTCATCCACATAAAGACACAACACCAAAAATTTACTCTTTTGCTTCGTCAAGTACAACGTAGGTTCATTTTCACTCATAACAAACCCATTTTTTAGAAAATAGGAATCAATTTTATTATACCACGCACGAGGAACTTGCTTAAGAATGTACAAAGCCTTTTTTAACCTATAGACTTTATCTTCTTTTCCATCAACAACAAAACCTTCAAGTTGAGAAACATAAACCTCATCCTCTAATTCTCCATTCAAAAATGTCGATTTAACATCAAATTGATAGACATTCTAATTCAATTGAGCAGCTAAGGACAATAACATTCTCACTGTTTCAAAACAAGCTATAAGAGAAAAGGTTTCATTGAAGTTTATACCTTACTGTTGTGCGTAGCCTTTTGCTACTAGACTTGCCTTATGCTTTTGTATACTCCCATCAACATTGTACTTTGTTCGAAACACCCATTTGAGACCAATGGAGGCTTTGTCAACCATTAAATCTACAACTATGTCTTTTAATTTGCAAAACTAGTACACCTAACCGAAGGTAGTAGCACCCTTATTGCCTAATTATGGGTTTCTAGGTTTCTTATTTCCAGAAATCGTGAACAACACAAACTACATAAAACTCTATATGTTTTTTCTGGTTTTGTTATAAATTCTAGATATGGTTATCTCATAACTCTAGAAGTTTTTAATCCAAAATTCCAGAACTATTTTGGCTTTCATAGTTTTTTAGATGGAGCAAGCAATTTTAATTTTCCATAAACTAGTAATTGCAATAACCATTGTTTTCCAGAAAACCAAAACACATACAGAAATCAAAATCACAAGCAAAACCCATAATAAACACTTAATTTTTCTATATACTCACATAACAAAACTAGAAAACAAGTAAATTTAGAAAATCGAAGTAGAAAATAGTCAAAGAAAAAAGAGCAGATGCGAAGGCATGAATCATAAACTGATTTTTCGTTTAGGGTTCCTTCAAGAATCATATCAGATCTAATTTTCAGTTCCAAATTTCGATAAGTAACAATCAAACGTTTAATCAAATTATAAAATTAAAATTTGTATTTGATATCACTGTTGGGAAACCGGACAAGGATCAAATCCCAATCACAGCGGAATAATTATAAAACTTTTCCACAAATTGGTTTTTCTGAAATACAAGATCAATTTAATTCTATTCAATGAATGATAAATAAATCATAATAAAGGGTGAATCTAAATTCATACCTTATTATGAAGCTTGATTATGTTCTTATTGTATCCCTCGAACCTTTTTTGAAATTGATCCATCTGAACCATCATAGCTGCACAAATGTCCGACCTCTAACAATATCCACAAAATAGGTTGATATAACTCTGTAACACTTATAGAAAGGGTTAAGTGAAAAGTGTCAACTTTGTAGAGCTTGTGCTTATTTATAATAAGTTGTAGACGCTTTAATAATTTAATTGAAATCAAATTAGAATAGGTTGAGAGAACTCTGTAACACTTACACAAGCAAGAAGTACCAGCTCTATAGAACTTAAGCCTATTTAATAAGCTTTAGACTTTTAGTAACTTAATTGAAATTAAATTTTAATTAGAATTACAAATAATTCTAATTAAATACCAATTACACCTAAATAAGATTCAATATCTCATATTGATTCTTATTTATTAAATATCTCATATTTAATCACAAAGTTTCTCAAACTTTACAATCAAGTCCAACTTGATTAAAATATCTTTACTCTGTTCATCCCATTCTATATGTGAGACCTATTAGGTTCTCAAATATGTTGGCAATGATTATCAATTATAAATATCATTCATAATTACAATTAGATAAATTAAAATCCTTTTAATTTATCTTTAATTCTCTAATTAAACGATTTATAATCATAGATTAAGATTGATGTCTAGCAGTGTACCCTGACCACTTAAATATTTAGTAATGTCTAAGTAATTTTGACTAACCTTTCCGTGCATAATTTTTCAATATAATTTAATCATTTTATCATACAATGTTTCGATTAGACATTGAGCATATAATTAATGTCTACTATATTTTAAATCCAATCATATTAATTCTTCGCCATTAGTTATCAATTCAATAATGACATTTGTAAACTATTTACAAAGCATCATTCCATCTTACCAAGGATTTCCCGAATCAATACTAATCGAGAACAATAGAACATTCTCCTTAATTACTTTATGGTGATGAATCCTATCTTGGTAATAGAACTACCTCCATATAGTTTATGTTACATCCAATGACTACTGATTGACTAACTCATGACTAAATAAGTCATAAGTAGTATCAAAAGATAGAAATCCCTATATAAGATAACTTTGGTAACCTCAAGTCAAAGGATCACTTATATAATCATCATAATGAGAATTCTATAAACATACAAGTAATGTTCCAAATAGATTTCTTATATTGTGTTTGTTAAGTGAACTTGTTCTCTAACAAACTCGCACATATTTATTTAAGTATCTTTATACTTTACCATATGAGATCGATTACTTCCTTCATAAGGAAAAACATAACGTGTGTTAATCCTTTTGTATTCTAATAATGTTTAGTCTCAATATAACATTGAATAGGAAAAATTTAGAGATAATACATAAATGCAATATAAATCTCATAATTATAATTTCATTTGCAATGTACAATTATCCCATGAACTTTATAATATACATCCAAACATTGCAAGATAAAAATGCCTTTAAATAATTTTCACTAAACTACAATCAAAGTAATTGGTTGTAGGGCATAAACAAACATTAATTTTATTAGAGGAGCTAAAAGTTAGAAATAGGGAGCTCATATCCATTTCTCAATTACACCTTTGGTATAATAAAAGTTAACCGATTAACAATCTTAGCTGTAACAAATTTGTTATAGAGATTAGGAAATTTTCTAAATTCAAACTTAAAGACTAATTTAGTATTACTAAACTTTTGATTCATATTGATTTAGGGGACACTTAAAAGATTCAGTTTTTCTTTTTTTTAGTTAGCTTCCTTTATTTTTCACTTTGTACTATTTCAAGCTTGTTCAACTTTGTATTACTCCTTTGTTTCTCCATTATTAAGCTATTATTATATTTTTAATTTCTCAAAAATACTTTTAAACATTTATTTTTAATTACTTTTAACATTATTCTTGAATAATTATTTGTAATTTTCCACCAAAGGAAAATGAATCATTTAATAAATTAGTGCTTTTATAAAAAAAATTTATGACTTTTTAAAATTTAATTACTAAAACATGTAGGTTTAATTTTTTTTTAAGATATGAAATTTTTTAGTTTTTAATTTTTATAATCTAATTTTATTGTTAAGAAAATAAAAAATAATTAATCCCCCAATATTGTTTATAAATAAAATAAAATTAATACAATAAATTTCGTATCAGTAAATTTAATTTTAATTATATAAAATTAAGATATTATTTTATATTTCAAAAAATTATAAAAATAGTACCAAATATTAACCGGTATTAGTATTACACTATTTTAGCATTAAAACTGATACCAACTAGTATGATATTTGTAACATTAACTTAACCAATTTTCACTAGAGTTAATATCCTGTAATATAATAGAAAGATAAATTTAATAAAACAATATGTAAGAGAAGATCCATAAAGTTCCTTTTAATATATGGAAACCAACAAACAAAATGTTTCTAAATCAATTTAAACATTCAAAATACAAAGGATATACGGAGTTGGAGTCGTCTCTTTTTCCCACAATTAACACTTTCTCTGTATCTTTAGTTAATGAAAATTTCGTTAGAGAAACAAGGAAGATGATAAATAACATATGATTCCTAGTTTTGTGAGGCATTTTGTGCAATTCCTAACGATAAGATTATCTCCTATGCTTCTTATAAGTAGTTGGAGGAGATTTTTAAATTTTTTTTAAATATTAGGATTTAGATTACTATGGTATATTTTTAAAATTAATTATTTAAAAGTTCAGGAAATAAGAATACATACTTCCAAACAACTTATTGTATACTCAAAATAAGACCAAATTTTCTTTTAAACATTTTTATATTATATAAAATTATTGTAAATTATTATATATTTTATTTCATTTTCTTAATATGACGTAGGTCTATGGTTTGATTTGTAGGTTCAAAAGTAACCTAAGGGAGTATATTTACCTATTGTAATTAATGTTTTCTCTAAAAATATCAAGTTAAGGATTCTTTAAGTTGAATTCAATTTCATTTTGATAATTTTAGAGAAGAACACAAGTTTAGACATGTTTATGTCCTACACTATTTATTGCATATAAAGAGAAGTGCTAAGTACAAACTTAGCGTTCCAGACTATGTAAAATACAATTCTTCTCAAAGAGAAATATAAGCACAAATACACTTTTATTCTAGGTTATGTCTTTATTACAAGGTTTTCAGAAAAGGAACATTCCTATATTTGAAGTTGTGTTTATATTAATAAACTCCAAAAGTAATGATGTTTGGTACATTTCTTATAGTAACTTAAGAGAAATTCAAAGTACATTATACCATATTGAGTTTGAAAAAATTAATTTGGTTCGTTTATAACATATCTAGATTATAGTCAAATTGTTGTAACTATTAGAACTAAGAATTTGGATTTTGATTAAAAATTAGTGTAGTTAGTTTAACCTCTTATACTGTTATGAAAAAATAAGAATGTAGGATGTTTTTACTCATTGATTTAGCTAAATTAAATGTCGTATGTCGTAAGAGAGTGGCCAAATGTGTGTAACTTCTCCCTTATACATATATGTATGTTTGTTAATGAAAAACTAAGTTAATCAAATACTAAGTTTTCGATGTAAACATACGAAGTTGTTGTCATCTTATTCTTCCTTTATGTTTTTGTTCTTTTGTGTTTTCCACTTAATTTCAAATATATAAGTCACATTCATTATCATCATATTAGAGTTTTAAGGATCTTAAAGGCTTATATGAGTAACAACAAAAAGAGAATATCAATCCTTCTTCCTAAATGTACAACAAAACTAAGATTGTCATTATATACTATAATAATAGGCTTAACAATTTATCTATAACTTCTCCTACATATTTAAGGGTAATGAAGATGCTATGTAGGAAGTCAATATGAAGGTTTATTTTAAAGCCTATGAACTTCAAGAAGTGTTAGAAACAAGTTTTGGACCTTCTTCACTTTCACAGAACCCAATAGTCAATCAATTGAAGAACTATAATAAAGAGAAATCAAAGAGTTATTAGGGCACTTGTAGCCATTTATGCTTCAATTTACAAAGACTTTTTTACAAGAAAAATAATTGAGATAAGATAAAGGAAGATTTTTAAAGGTCAGATAAAACAAAATAAATATCAATCCTTTACCTTTAGATGATGTTTGAGTTGTTGAAGATACAAAAACATGAATTTGTCAAAGAGTTTAATAGCAAACTCAAAAAGATAGTAAATAATTTAAAGCGACTTAGAGAAGACTTGGAAGACAAAAGAGTTTAGTGAATTCCTTATAAGGTATACTTTAGAGATTTGAAGTCGAAATCTTAACCTTAAAGTAGTTCAAGGATGCATTTCATCTCATATTGATAGAACTTGTGACATCTCTTCAAGGTCAGGAATAAAAAAGGTGCCAAAGGTAAGAAAAAAAGAGTTGGAGAAGGGGCACTCAAAGCTAAATTAAATCTTAATCAAGCTAGAAAAACATGATTAAAAGGAAGGAATAAAGCTATAATGAAGAAAGAATAAGAAGGAAAACATTATAATGAAAGCAAAGAAGGCATATTTTCACCTTAATAATATTGGGAAAAAAAAAAGTAACCATACGCTAAAGTATTGTTAGTAACAACTAGATATAAGATGTAGTACATGCAACTAACTTGAACATGTTGAAAAAGTATACAAGCCTAAGGAGAAGGAGATAAAATAAGAAGGAAATCTAATACAAGTTGATGAATATGAAGAAGAGACATTTTTCATAGTCTTTATAGTGCATAGCTGCAACAATAATGAGAGTTGACTTATAGACTTGAGTTACATATATTATATGTCTTATAATGAGTCCATCTTTAAGGTCTTTGACAAGAGTTTTCTATCAAGGATAACAGTTGACAATAGAGCTTGTATAGAGGTAAAATACAACATTAACAATAACAATAACAACAAACAACATCTTAGTAGAAATCCCACTGAGATGTAGGGTTTAGAGAAGTCTAGAAGTACACAAACTTTTCTCTGACTAGTGGAGAGATTATTTACGATAGACCTATAGGAAAAGAGGTGAAAAAATGCTTTTGAGAACTGTTTGAAGAGAACAAAAGCCAAAAATCTACGCTAATAATTGCATAAAAATAACAATAAAATAAGATAAGAATAATGAATATGAAACATTAAACATGAAATAATGCCAAATTTAGTATACAAAAAATTTGGATTAAAATAAAAAAGGAGTTTAGAATGCTTGCCAAATTCATATTCAAAGAAAGGTGGTCCAACCACAAAAAAGAGAGGTTGAATGATAACATCAAAAATGCCTTTTTCTCATCAGAGAAGCATGTTGCAATCATGATGAATAAATTCATTTCACGAAACAGATATAGTTTTAAAAGGAAACTTTTGATGTTTCAAGATAAAACATTAAAGAATAGTGCTAAAACTAATGTTTTCTATGGAAACATCAAGCCAAGGATCCCTCAAGTCTCATTCAACTTGTTTTTAATAACTCTAGAGAGGAATACAAGTTCAAACACATGTGTAATCTAAGTCATATGCTCTACATTTTGGTTCCAAAAAAGAACACAGGTAGAAATAAACTCATGTTATAAATAGTGTAAAATATAACTTTTTCTAAAGAGAAACATAAGTATAGATATGCTCGTATTTCAAGTTTAATTTTTGTTATAAGATCTTCAAAAGAGGAACACACCTATGTTTTAGGATGTGTGCTAAGCCATATTCATGCTGATGAACTATGATAATAATAATGTTTGGCATATTTTCTATAGAGACTGAAAGTAATTTAAGTTGATCATACTATATTGAATTTGATTAAGTTAATTTAGTTCATTTGCAATTTCTCTAGATGATAGTCAATTTATTAACTATTAAAACTAAGGCCCTGTTTGGTTGAGGGGTTGGTAATGGAACGAGATAGAACGTAACACACTTCCATCGTTTGGTTGATGGTTTCTTAATAGAATGGAACATAATTGTAACATCCCGTTGTTGTTAGCAAGGTTATTTTGGTAAATTGGGAACGGGTTAGGATTTTACTGCATATCACTGAATTGAGCATGTTATTGGCCTCTGATTATAGAGGAACAGGTTTATTGCATATGCATTTATTCATAGG
>JANZLD010589915.1:0-13818 GCA_026413575.1 Erythroxylum carthagenense
AAATTTTACCCCCTTTAAAAATAAAATTTTATCTCTATTAAAATTTTGCCCCCACTTAAAAAAAGTTCTGAATCCACCCCTGCTTCTTAGTATACCCATACATAAAAGAAATATAAATATCGTTTCTAAATCACATGTAGACACGTCACTTGTATTTATTTATTTATTATGTGTATATGTGGTATAGATTCTACCTATAATATATATCAAAAATTCAAGAGCCAACAAGAATGGGGTGGGACCATATTATCTCGTTCTTTTGTACACGGGTGAAAACGGATGAGCGCCTATTTTGGACGGTAGTTTAATACATGGCTTCAGTTAAACCACCAGTCAGGAACTGCTGATAGAGAGCAAAAGAAAAACCAAAAATGGCCGCTGCTGCGGGAAGAACCTTTCTTGTTCAGCTCCGTCCCTCGTCTTCTCCATTTCTTGTGCCCAAAAACATATCCAAACCATCTTTCGGTTCAGCCAATACATTACGGTTGCATAAACTAGGGAGCACGCGACATCATACCCAAAAAGTAGCTCGAGCCCAGCAGCGACCCACATGGCTTCCCGGACTCGATCCTCCCCCATATCTCGATGGAACGTATGCCACACCATCTTTTTGTATTAATGCAAAACTTTCCTGCTTTCTTTTTTATGGTTCTTTCACTTTACATGTGCTGGTTCTTTTATTCTTTCTGTAACCAAGTTTGGCTGGCGATTATGGTTTTGACCCACTTGGGCTTGGAGAAGACCCGGCAAGCTTAAAGTGGTACGTGCAGGCAGAGTTGGTGCACTGTCGCTTTGCTATGCTTGGAGTTGCTGGGATTCTTTTTACTGATGTAAGTTTACTAAAACAGGCTCGTTTAGCATCATCCAACTTGTCTCAACTAGGATAGAGAAGCAAGATGTCGATATAGTTTAGTTGAATTTAGGAGATTCACAGCTTCACTACAAGAATTTTTGCCTCTGTTGGTGATTCTTGTCTACTTTTTATTGCAGCTATTACGTGTAACGGGGATTAACAAATTGCCAGTTTGGTATGAAGCAGGTGCTGCTAATTATGAATTTGCAAGCACAAGAACTTTGCTTGTTGTCCAATTACTTTTAATGGGGTAAAAATTCACCATCCCATTCTTTCAAGCGAATGTTCTTTGGTTTCTTTTAAAATTTGTAGCCCTGAATATATGATGAACAAGTATGTATATGCCCAGGTTTGTGGAGACAAAGAGGTACATGGACTTCGTAAATCCAGGATCTCAAGCTGACGGACCCTTCTTTGGTATTGAAGAAGCCTTTAAAGGCCTGGAACCTGGGTAATTTCATGTTCTCTGTTGATCAGAGTAGACCAATTCCCAGACTTTTTAATTCACGCCTTTTATATGAAATATCTGTAAACCCCATAGGAATATATGGGGATGACTGAAACATTTGGTCCTGTTCGATTAATAGCTATCCTGGAGGACCTGTTCTGAACCCTCTTGGCCTTGCTAAGGACATTAAAAATGCCCATGATTGGAAGCTTAAAGAGATTAAGAATGGTGAGTTCTGCTTCATTTTGTTGTTTTTCATTAGTAACAGGAGGTTTATGCCTTTGCCTTGCCTCCAATTTTTGCCCTTTTCTCCTTACCTGATTGCAGGAAGGTTGGCAATGATAGCCATGCTGGGGTTTTTCGTGCAAGCAGCTGTGACTCATGCAGGTCCCATTGATAACCTTGTGGAGCATCTCTCCGACCCTTGGCACAAAACCATCATTCAAACCCTTTCCTCTAGCTAAATTCTTCTCTTTTTCTTTTCCAGGTTGGCATTGTTGATTCTTTTTTTGTGTCATCTGCTAGAAAAATGGTCTCATCCCAAATTTTACCTTAAACAGTACAGAGGTCTCCTTGTATTGATCCTGCTTAAAAGCATTTGATCCTTTACGCATTATACGGTCGCTATCTGTCACAATTCGCAAGGACTTTAGCAGGAATATTAGGAATTCAAGACTAAACATAGAAATGGCTAATCATCTCTATAACTGCTTTAATAAATTAATATAGCTATAGTATTTGTGATGAAAATGCAATGAATCACTAAAGCAGATTGCATTTGGTAAAAGACTGGATAAAGTGATAAAGCTCTCTTAATTTTTGACGACGAAGGAAGTTAGACATCAGCTTTAAATAATATGAAAAATAAAAAATCATCCGACCTGCCGGATTCGAACCAGCGACCTAAGGATTACAGTGATTCAACTACAGTCCTCCGCTCTGCCAACTGAGCTAAGGTCGGTCCGGCACTACTTTCGTGAATTGTTTTTAATAGAATATAAACATTTTGCGAGAAACACTGCTTCAATTTGCAGACATAACCATAAAACTTGAACATTCAGATAGTTCTCGTTCATAAAACTACACTGGCAAGGATATAATTACCGCAAAGGGAAATGAGAAAATCTTTACATGAAACCACTCTTCACAACTTTACAATATTCAGTTTCTCGCAAGCCTATAATTTACAGAACAGACTTATGGTAGCATTACCCAACAAGAAGCAACTTTGCGCCAAGTTATTTGTCAACCAGCCATGCAATCCTATCAGCGGCCAAAAATATAACCTTTTCATTCTATCATTACATAAATTAATCCCCAACATTTACATTCACCAAAGAACACCCTCTGCTTTCCAGTATTGAGGGTCAATGAGTAAGTAAACTCCAGCAAAACAAGAATCTTAAGACTGCTCGTTCTGTTTCTGTTTTGTTTTCACCGTTTTAACCGGACTTATGTGTCTTCTTCCTTGTCAAGAACATGAAAATCCGAGGGAAGAATGATTTCTTCTTCTTCTTGCGGGCCTTCAATTCTGGCGTTACGACAGCTACAGTATTGCTTCCATGACCATAAGCTTTTGGGCTTGGTGAATACTGGACTGAGTCCTCCTCTTTCGGCTTAAATGTTTTTGCTTCTTTTCCATCCTCAACGCTCGGGATTTGGTCTGCAACTCCTTTCACAGATTCACCGGTCTTCCTTCGTTGCTCATGTTCAGCCCTCCATGTTCTTAACTCTTGTTCTATGCCCAGCTTCCCTTCCTGCGCTTTTTCAGCCTTGTCCATTGCAATTTTCAATGCTTCCTTTCTTGATGCTAGCTCTCCGTTTACTTCTTCTAGCTTCGCCATTGCTTTTGACTCTGAATCTTTTGCGACCTCAATTTGAGAAATAGCAGCAGCTACTTTCCTGTTGGCCTGCTCCTCTGCATCGTGGGCGCGCTTGCTGAGCTCATAGTACTCTTCTAATGACAGGGTTACACCTGCAGGAGAACTTTCATCATTAGTTTTTTTAGCTGATTCACTCTCGTGCAATGCTTTAATAGCTGCTACCGCCAAATTTTCAGACGCCTTAGCAGCTTCTATTTCCTTCTGAGCTGCAAGTAACCTGCTTTCCATTATACTAACACCAGCCTTTGCTTGTTCAGCTTCTTCCTTTGCCTTGCGCAGCTCTTCTCGAGCCATTTGAGCAAGTAACTTAGCCTCATCAGCAGCATGTGCTGCTTGTTGCAATTGCTTGGGTAGCTCAACTATTTTATCTCTGGCTTCTTTCTCCTTCATTTGAATTAGAGCAATTTCAGACTTGGTTTTCTCAATCTCAGCCTCAATAGAAGCAACTGCTACGGAAGCAATTCCTTCTCTCTGCCTAATCGTGGCAAGAGATGATTTTTCCTTCTCAAGTTCTAACTGTAATGACGAGGCTGCCACTTTTAAGATATTCACCTCCGCAGTTGCTTTCTCAATGTTGCGTTTAACTTCTTCAAGTTCCTTCCTTGCTGAAGCGACTGCAGTTTGAATATTAATACGCGTTTTCTTCTCATTTCTTGTTGTTCCTTTTTCATCACTTTCCTCATTTACTTTGGACTCCATATAAACTGCCAACTCAGCTTTGAGATCTGATAGAAAGGCCAAAGCAGTGTCTAGTTTTGATTTAAGATCTTTTGCTGCAAGAATTTGGTGGTTAAGTTTCAGCAGCTCTTCTTCTGCCTGCTTTAACTGTTTTTCCCAATAGAGACAATCTTGATCCATGGCCAAAGCTGCTCCTATTCTTTTCTCCTCCGCCTCCAGATGTGCAGCATGTGCAGACTCTAAGGACTCCTTGGTAGCAATCAGTTCAATGGTAAGTTCCTCCACTGTCTTCTCAACATCCTTGGATGCAGACATGGCTTCTTCAGCCTTTTTCACAGCTTCCTCTTTGTCTGTGACCAAAGAAGAATAATCCTTGTGCAGTGCTTCCAACTCTTCACTAACAGATTTGAGCTCTGAAACTGCAGCTGCATATCTAGCTTTAGCAACATCAAGCTGTGCCTTGGCGGCAACACTAGCCTCACCGGCAATCCCTTGTTCCAGCTCTTTCACCCTTAGATGGGCAAGTTCAGAATCTTGTTTTGCTTGATGCTCTTCAGTTTTTGCCCTCTCTAGGTTGAGCTTTAGCTCTTCTATTAGTCTTTTAGTGCTGTCTAGCTCTTTAAGGATCTGTAATTTTTCCTCTTCAGCCGCCTCTGATCGCTCCCTGTACTCAGGCATCTCCTTCTGCATTTTCTCTAGTTCTTGTTCTATAAGCTTCTGCCTCTGCAAAATCAGAAAAAACCAAAGGTTATTTATGCTATAAAATGCATCACATGCAAGCGGCGGTCGAGAGCAAATCATATAGGTCAAATTACTAGTCCAATTCTGTTGCAAGAAGAAAAAGCCTTTTACTTAATCAAAAACAATGGACATCATAGGCTTTTACAATTAACCAAAAACAAATGGAAGCAAAAGGGCTTGTACTTCACACGATATGATCCCTGGAACATTTAAGATTTAACATTCTGCTTAAACGGCAGATATTCCCAAGTAACCTAGATGCCACTGGACAATACTGGGGTCTTAAACCACGGTGTTCAAGCTTCTAAGTTCAAGATACACAAGTGCTCTTGGCAACAACATGAGAACTAAAGTTCCATCAGAAATAGCAGAAAAGACACAAACAGCAGCACACAGTAATTCTCATTTCCTCACCCACTGCCATCCAACTTGTAAAAATAGAGCATACTACATCTTTCAGCCATCACCTAAACATGCCAAGAAAAGCAACATTCCAGCACAACTTGAAACAAGATGCATGAAACTGCACTAGTTGTGTTATGCTTCTTGTTACTGGTCAATGAAATTATGATAACTTTGTCCGGAAAAATGAAACAGAATTGTGATGTTTAATGAAAACAGCATGTCCTGCGTACCTCTACAGTTTCAATTTTGTGGGCTTTCCAATCGGTAATTCCTCCAAACTTGGAAACAGCTTGTTTAACGGATTCAATAGGTGCAGTTGTATCAATAAGACCTCTATTCATGTCACCCAACTTACTAGGAGAAACAACCAAAATGTCTGGACTGCCAACTTTTGCATGAGGTGGTGAATACTCGTCTGAATCCAACCTGACCTTTACAGGGGGTAAAGTGTGCTCCTCAGTTTGCATTCTCATCTTAGGATAGGAATCAGCAGGTATGGCATCACCAATATGAACAGGACTGCTACTTATAAAAGAATGCTGAGACTGATGCTTATCGGAAGAGGACTGAAAGGCATCAGTCGCTGCTTGCAATTGCTGTACTGGAGAGAAGCTTTCGGTGGCGTCGGTCTTTCCCTCCCGACCATATATTCCATTAGCGGAGATTTTTATAGCTTGGGGGGTGCATTCAGTTTCTACTTCATCAGATAAAATCTGTATTGTTTCAGATTTTGAGTCCTCCTTCGACGGACTTTGATGGTCTTTCCCAGCTTCATCAACCGTTGATATTGAACTTGCATTGCTAGCTGGAAGAATTTCACCTTTTTTTTCCTCATGAACTATTGAATTTGTGATTAAGTTAGGTGGAGGAAAACATTGAACTTGATCTACTGCATCAACCAATGAAGTCAAAAATGGGTTTGCTGTTGAAAGCGCTCCATCTTTTTCTACATTAACTGTTGAAGATGAAACTGAATTGTCTGATGAAAGAGATTGTTGTTGACCCGAAGTTCCGGCCGTAAGAACATCATCTAGGCCTACAGAGAGGTTTAAAGGAGTATCTTGAACAGTTGTTGATTTAAAATTCTCATTCACTGACATCAAAGTATCCAAATCTGCGTTTCCGGTAGTCATGGGGGAAATTGAAGCTTCGCATTTTGAAAGATCATTATGTCCGAAGGATGAAGAAGACTCTAGAGGAGGTATGCCCTCAGTAAATTTTACATCCTCCATTAGAAGAAAACAGTAATAAGGCCGGCGAAATGGTGCCTAAAGTCCACCAAAACAATAATAACTATCAGCAACAGGAAGAATAGTATCAGAAACAACTTAAGCAGGAAGACACGGAATCAACCAAATGCATGAACATATCATTTTCCAATAATCAGCCAGGAAATCAGGTAGCGAAGAGTAAATACACCAAACCCAGATATTGAAAGCTGAAAACATTATAGCTGGTAAGTTTCTAATTTAATCTGCAGCAGATAGCTTTTAGTTCTTGGTCTTGGAACGGTCTTTCTTGATCAGGACATTCTTTTTTATAGCAGGTAAGGTCGGAATTTTCTGTTCCTCGATATTCAAAACAAAATTAACCTCACAGACCCGGCATAATTCAGGATTCAGTTACAATATCCACTTGGATGGTAATACTGAATTAGGAAAAAGGAAAAGAAAACCAGAGAAGACAACGAAAGTATATATATAAAAAAAAACGAAAACAGCGACAGCTGCATAAACGGAGGTTGAACTCAATCAAACATAAGAATCATCGAACTGAGGTTCATTTAAGAAACCCCAAAAAGACGTTGTGACATTGGTACAGGACATGTCGAAAGCAAGTTATTCATTCAAAAAGTCAACGTAGTTCCTATATCTCTAACAATCCAGCTCCAACACCAGAGTTGTTCTTTAACATTTACCCGAAAGCTCCCAACCAAAACCACTAAGAGTTACAGAGCAAATAAAAACTCCAATAATTCATATAGCAGGAGAGTTGGAAGCTTTTGAAGTTTCCAAACAAAGAGAAAAGAGAGAAAAAAAAAAAAAAGGTGAGATGTTTACCCGGAGAATCCAGAAACGAAAAGAAATTGCACAGAAGAAGGATAATAAATGGTTTGAGAAAATGAAATTAAATTTAGAAAAGCACTAAGAATAGGAAGAGAGAAAGCCGGATTGGTCGTGGCCGTGGAGCCTAAAATGGTCTCTCTCTCTCTCTTCTCTTCTCCACCGCTGGCTCTTATTGTTCTGGTATCACTTTGGATTCACCTTTTTCCTAAATTTCTGTACCTTTGTCTTCCTTCCTTATTCCCTTTTCTTTTTCTTTTTTATTTTGGGGAATGATGTTTGTCTTTGACTAGGAAGGAACAGTTTGTTTGATGCGTAGGGCAGTTACACTCAGCGGGACCTTCATTGAATTTTTGTTCTCTGTATTTTCGGATAATCATTGGAATATCCCACTTGAAATTTGAAGATGGTTTTGGTTCAGTAAATTATGCATGTGAAAAAGATGACTTTTTTTTTCCATATGTGGAGTGTGACATTCAAAAAGCTAAGTTCTTGGGACAAAATTATTACTTCAACAAAGTGTAAGCAACGATCATTTAACCTTAAAACCGCGAGGAAGAGGGTGAATCATTTCACATACTTTAAAGTGAAAAGGAGGAGCATAGTAAGAAAGCACCTCTATTCAAATTTAAAATAAATAAATGATTATAATTAAACGTTTGTGTATGAAAAAACCCAAATACGCCGATCTCGGCTTATTTCTACGATCGGACAAAAGAGTCAACGACCCGAATGGACAGTCACTCACCAACGAAGGACACGTGAGAGGGGTAAGTAGCCTTGTCCACATCTGTCATACGTTACTTCCAATAGCTGGGGCCTCCATAAATGACGCCAATTTACGCTGACATCTTTGGAAAAGTCTTATTCCTGGGCATGAATCAGAAAATGAAAAACAGAAAGTCGTTAGTCTTACCGTAACTATTCAGAGATTCTCACGCAGACTGATACATGAAAAAACTCAACCAGTGAAACCTCAAGCTGCAGTAAGTAATTAAGGAGTTTTTGTTTTTTTAAGTCAGAACGTAGATTTAAACTCTCCTCGCACATGCATATGTTTAAAATTTGAAGTTAGAGTTTTATTTTTTACAAGAAACTTACCTAATTTGAGTAGGAATTAGTCTGAGTATAAATAACTTAAAAATATTTTTCTATAATTAGGGCCCTCTTGAAATACCTCGTACGTAACCAAAAAAAATTCAATAGAAGAGTTTATTATTAAAAACTTTGAATCTTTCAAATTTTTACTTTAATTTTTAATTTTTAATTGATTTTAAAAATTTTATTATTAAAAATTGGTCAATTTATTAATTAATCGGTTAATTTTTATAAATTAATACATTCTTACAAATTAAAATAAATCAATTAATTTTTATTTTAAAAATTTTTAATTAAAATTTAATTTTAATAAATAAGAACAATCTCTTTTAATTATATTTTAAATTCTTTAACCCTATTTAATCTTTAATTTTGTATGACTTTTAATATGTGACATCTTATTTTACTAGTATAATTTCTAACTTGTAACTGATTTGACAATCAAAGAGACTAAATTTTAGTTATTACGTTAATTTTAATAATACTTTTTATTTTGAATTTAATAAAAAGCATAAAATCTGTGCTTATAAATTAGTAACTTCATTTTAATTTTGTTTTTTTTTTAAGTCTAATAAGTGATTTAAACACATTATGTGATAAAGTCTTGCGTGTCTGCCACTTTCTCTGGTGAGATCATGATTGGACTTCGACTTGGACGTTGGTTGAGGTGAGCTCATGCATGACCCTTAAGTCCCACGTGGAAGTCCAAGACAGGTCAACAGTATCCTATACCCAACATCATATGTTGTGCAGTTCTTCTGTGGACTTTCAAATCGAATGTCCACTCAAATGATGGGCTCTTCACTTAGGCTTACTAACTCCGCAAGCTCCCTCATTCTTACAAAATCTGTTGGAAGAGTCCACATATATTAATAGACCTTAAGTCCATCGTAACCTAACCAAATTTAAGTTAGATCGTATATATTACATACATATAAATTATATTATTAATTTATAATCTTAATCAAAATATAAATTTTCATTTTACTGTAAATATAATTCTGCTGTTATTTGATCGTATATAATATAAGAAATATAATAAACAAAATTTTAATTGTTTGTATAATATGCTGTTCCTTTTTATATACTCTTCTTATAGGTGTAAAAAAGTTGACAGAGAACTAAAAGATTTGTTCTTGTTCAATTTTTGGAGGAAAAAGCTCATGATTTTTGAAAGAAGAGTTGGAATTATTGATAAAGTTGGAGATCAAGACTAAAATTCTTCTCTTACGTTGATAAAACAAGCAAGCAACTCTATCATTGGTTCTTGCAGTTTCCAAAGTAGGAACAAGAGCTCCCAATCAAAAGGACCAATAATTTACTGAAAGTTTCCCTCATTATAGAATTTGAAAAGGTTCGAAAAAACGGAATTTTACCCATAATTATTAGAAATAATATTTTCAATAAATTGACATTAAAAAATAAAAAACATATTAAAATAATAAAATAATAATAGCTAAAAATTTTATATAAAAAATGATGACGATAATAATAACGACGACAACGATGATAATGATGATGATGATGATGATAAAAGAAGAAGAAGAACAAAATAAATACGGATAAATAAAAATATAAAAATAAATAATACAATAAATATAAAACAAAGTTAAGAATAAAATAAAAGATAAAATAAGGAGACAAGTAAATAAATAAATCAAATAATCTATTATAATAAGCTATTTAGGCTAAATAAGAAAACATTCAAGTTAAGTAACTAAAAGAGATGTATTTTATATTAAATGTTTAGGTTAAATACAAGACATAAGATTTGGAAAAGAATATTTAAAAGAATAATGGAAAAGAAAAGGATATATCTATATGAGAATCATGTACCCTTGTCCTAGTATGTCAAAAAATTTTATTGAGAGTCATGTATAGAATATGATAAGAGCTCCTAATCACACCTTATATATATGGTATCCTTTGTTTCAATAACCCAACGACTCATCTTCTTGGCCTTTATCCAACTCCTAATTAAGTAATGCTTTCTAGCTCTTCTGTCCCTTACTACCAGAGGTAATGAGATTTGATTATGTCAAACTCAACATTAACCGCATTATCATATAATAAATGATAAATTATATTTAAAATAAATTAAAATTGCATGCATTTAATTAATATAATCTAATTACCCTTGGCCAGAGGGCACACGGGAAGTACATCACCAAGATAACTGGAGTTGTTTACACCAATGAATTGAGAAGAGCTCTTCTTGTCGTGACTCCTAAGTGCGTGAAATATTTCATCAATAAGCTTCACTAGAGCTGCGTGACGAGTTTCTAACCTATAAACCAGTCAAAGTGGTGTATAAATCAGAACCTCCATAAGAAATCAAGGATAAACAAAGATTGATTATAGTATAAATTCTAGGTATGCTAGCTAAGATGTAAGTCCTTTTTTCTCAACAGGCATCAACTCTCAAGGCCTTACTTTTAGGAATTACACTCTCCAATCTTTCCCTATTTAATAATGACCTCAAACTGGATCTATAGTCTAAGACTTTTTTATATGCAGGATCCTCATAAAGAGGCAAGTATAGAGCATACTTATCTTTCTATATGGTCAAGACTACATTACTCAAGAATCAAGCTTTCGGAAGAGAGAGAACTTAGAAAGAAGTTATAGAACAAAAAATACAATCTTTTCTATTGATGAGAATCTGAGTACAACGAAAGAGAAGCCTTGATTTTATATACTAAGTAAGGGAATAAAGATAAACAACTTTAGGGAAAAGATGCCCTAGGTACAATAGTGCTTACTAACTTATGAAACCAAATAGTAAAAATAAGAATGATTAAGAAACGTTAGGTTCCAAAAAGCCTTGTTTTTATAGACTAAGCAAAGGGATAAAGATAAACAATTTTAGGGAAATTCCTAGGTATAATAATGCTTACTAACGTACAAAAGAAAATAGTAAAAAGACGAATGATTGGGAAACACTATGTCCAAAGACTCTTTTACAGGCAGAGAGAGAATGTGGGCATCATTGTCATTGTCGAAATCTTTTGTTAAGTCCATGTCGTCATCAACTTTGTCTATGGATTAGATAAAACAATCAATTTCTGTGTTAGACCATTTAGAGGCTATGAGCTTTGAGCATCTGGAAATGGATCAGGCTCCCTAGGCTCAACGTTATTGGGATGTGTAGAACTTTTAGCATGAGCAGCTTGTTATTGGGTTGCAAAGCTTGGAGGACAAGGTAAGTCACCAGCCATGATGTTAAAACCAATAAAAGTAAACTGGTCAACTGAAGCTTGCTATCTAACAGAGGGAGAAATGGGTTCTAAGAGAGTAAAATCTCTAGGATGAGGGCTTAGAGATGTGCATTTAGTGGATGGAGTTGTTTCGGGATGATGAATTAAATGATCCAAGAAGGAACACAAATCAATCATCAGATGTTGTGATCTGTAGGTTAGTTAATAGAGTTGCACCAAAGTTGAATGTGATTAAGGGTATAGATGTAGCCTGCTGTCATCAAACAGTAAAGACGATGGATGATAAAGATGAAAGAAGCCTTTTGATCTCATAAGGGAATATCCCAGAGTTGGTGTTAATTCAAGATCTAGGACATCTAAATGTGTCATTTTGATAGAAAGCTGGAACCATTCAAGGAAGGTTCATAAGAGATATTTAGAATTGGTAGGGTCTGAAAGATGTCTATAGACATAGAGAGGAGAAACGGAAATAGGACAAGCATATTGAGCAGATAATGCCCATAGATGCCACAATGTTGGTTTAGCGAGCGTATCATAATGATGACAGAGCACTTGATATGGTGTAACAAAATCAAATGATAAAGATAGGGAGGAACTTTGAGAGTGATGAGTGTGAGGTGGAGATAATAAAAAAGACTCTGTTAGAGAAGCGTAAGAATCTCTTCTAATGTCCTTGGAGGATTTTTAGAGAGAGAGGGAGAGGATTTTGACATTTTGGCTTACTAAGGAAACTCCATAATTGGAAGGAAGAGAGGTATTGTTATGGAGAGAAGAGGAGAGATCAACTGAACCTGTTTCTTAGGTTGAGAAAGAAATTTGGCAATAATATTATGATGTCCTTTGATATGGCGAATCTGAATTTATAGCAAGAGAAGCATTCTTACTATTAAAGCATCTGGCTATCTGGTAATGTCTTCTTTTTAAGCTAAAAAGTCTTAAGAAAAATGGTGTTATCCATTTCTATCATAAAGTGAGAAGGGCTGAGACAAAAATTGAACTTTTCAATTCCCTTTTTTACCACCAAAATTTCTTTATAGGTGGAATGGTGTTGCTTTTCAGATTCTTTGAACTACCCACTGGCATGGCCATAGTAGTGTAGTTTCTTGTCAAACTCTTTAATGAGGATAGCACCCTAATAGTGATCACTAGCGTCTATTTACAGAATGCATTAGACTTTGCCAAGAATCTTTAAAGCTGGTGGGTTCTAACATGCTTTCTTTAAATGTTGAATGGTTGTGGTTTGATCTTTTCCCTATGTGGAGGATTATTCTTCAACAAATTTGGTAGGGATGATAATCAGCCACATCAGGGATGAAATCCTTGATGTAATTGTCAATTACAAGGAATTGTTGAATCTGTTTGGTTTTGAGATTTTTATCAGGAAATTGCAACAGTTCACCGGTGATATATGGACTAGGTTGATAATAACCATTATGAAAATGCATACTCAAAAATTCAATTTGGGTCATCCCAATATGGCTCTTTTTGGTTGAAAGCATAATCACATGTTGTTTTGTTAAATCCAAAAAATATTGGAGTAAGGCCTTGTGCTCTTCATACGTTTTCGAATATAATAGTATGTTTTCAATGTAGACTAAGGTGCTTAAGAGAATGGGCTCATAGATTTTAATCATGGCCGGTTGAAATTGTGAAGGGGCTACCTTGAGTCTAAATGGCATTACAATCCATTAAGATTGGGCATTAGGAATATAGAGGGCTATCTTGTATCTTTCCTGGGGGGTTACTTTCAAATCAAACTTAGAGAAAATTGTAGCTTCCTTAAGAAATATGACTTGTGTACTAATCTTTGGCAGGGGGAAACTTATCATCTTATAAGAAAGCAATTAGTCAATGAACAACCTTTTTTTTCCTCACTTCTGTTCAGATCTCTTATTAACATAGAAGGCCTGAGATGCCCAGTTAATGTTCAGATCTCTTATTAATAAAAATTGGTATCAAATTCACTAATATCAAAGGAACAACAATGGTATTTCTAATAATTTATTTAAAAAAGTTGCCAAGAATCCTCACGTTATCCAAAAAGAAGGTTAATACGAAAAAACTAATTGTTAAACCAAATGACAAGGAAAAGAAAGTAATCATTAGTAGTTTATAATAAAAGGTATATACTTACTTTCATATTAACAATATTTGAGTATATTCACTTAACATATATTTAGGAGAAAAAGCATTATTGCATATACCTAAAGAAATAAAAGTATATTGATTAGTATACAAGAATTATAAAAAATTAATTTCAAATTTTATAAATGATTTGTATATACTCTTTTCCTATATGATAGAGTTTTTATGTTAGCCCCAAAATATTTTTTTAATTAATTAAGCATGATTAGACTAATTAAGTAATTGAGTTAGCATTAATTGAGATGATAGAAATTAATATGATAGCATTAAATAGCATATGACATTG
>JANZLD010589943.1:0-13813 GCA_026413575.1 Erythroxylum carthagenense
ATGTGTATACGAACTATGAAATGGTGCGTCTACAATTAGTGGTACACCATATTATTTCTATTTTTTATAACAATAATAAAATTTTTAAATATATTAAGGTATCAAATAAAAAATAAAATCTGAGCTTATCTATTTTTATTAAGATTACTATTATTTGGACACATAACTTTTTTATATAAAAGCCTACAAATAAAGAGATAAAAATCACATGCTTAATTGACTTTTTTTATTGAGATATTTTTTTAACCCTTTTGGCTTCTTCATTATATTACTTTTTGTCTTTTGGCTTCTTCTTTACCTAACTCTATGAGGACCACAGCCAAAGCTTTCATCTTCTCCTCTTTGAGTTATGCCTATCAAAGTAGTAAGTAATTACCAACATTTGCCATAAATTTTGCATTTAAATAGTAAGTTAATTGATTCCCTTCTATTCTTTTCAATATTTAGTTGATTGCTTTTTTTTTATATATATATGAAAATTTTACTTTTTGTGTTTGTATTTCATACTTTGTATCTGTGTAAAGTGTTATTCAAATAATTTTAATTAGTTAATTTTTTGTGAATAGATAATTTTTTGTTTATTTTGTATTCAATTTGTCACCATACGATATTTTTATAATATCTTTTTAAGTGGATATGTGAAACTCGTTGAGTCATTGTAACATTTGTAGATTTCCTTTTACTAATTAGTAAAATAATCAAAAGAAAGAAAAGAAGAAAATTAGCAATTCAAAACACATAGGGAGAAATTCAATGATTCTCATCAATTTAGAGACAAAAGAGAAAGAGAGCAAATAACAATTTTTTTGAACTGATGAATAGGCAATGAGACAATGAGTGCTTATGGAAAATAAATAAAATGAGGGCTATAGAAATATCAAATATGAAATTTATAATTAATTGAAAATAGTGATGGATTAGCAAATGTATCTTTTTTTTTTCTTTTTGATAATAATGCAGTTGTTGGTTCTTAAACAAACTTTTTTTTCTTACAACATTATTCTTTCTTCATGTTCTTATATACATATTTTATTTTTATTTGTATATCATGATATCTTCTCTAATTACTTAACTTTTATTTCAGTTACTTAAATTTGATTTCATTTATGGACAAATTTCTCAAAAGGGCTCTTACAAATAAGGATTCTAGCTCTAACCCTTTAAAGCATCCTCATTTAAAAATCAATTTAGATAATCTTCAATCTGATCTAGGATTGTAGAATTTTTTTTCATATTACTATTCTAATAACCGTGATAGAATACGAAGAGCTTATTTGCAAAAAGGTTCATGTCAACCTTTTGAGCATGATTTTTTACAAAGAAAACTTGGAAATATTTATCGTAAATTTGTTCCTTCTTGGTTTAAAGAATACGCTAATTGGTTAAAGTATAGTGTTACAAAAGATGTAGCTTTTTTACTTATGTTGCTATCATTTTAGGCCGGATATTTAAAGTCAAGCATGTGGTGATACTTTTGTTACTGATGGATTTAACAATTGAAAGAAAAAAGACAGATTTCATATCCAGGTAAGAGGTCCTAGTAGCTCGCACAATAAAGCTTGGAAGACATGTCTCAAGATTTGATGAATCAAAAACAACATATTCAAGTTACTTATGCTAATCAATCCAACCAAGCTTAAAAGGACTATCGTACCTAACTCACTGCATCAGTGGATTGTGTTTGATTCCTTTTATGTCAAGTATTGACTTTTTGTGGTCGTGATGAATAAGAGATTTCTAGTGATAATGGTAATTTTCTTTAACTTTTGCAATCCTTGGCTAACCATAATGAAACTATCAACAATGTTGTTTTAAACAATGCCTGCGAAAATCTCAAAGTCATTGCTCCTAACATACAAAAGGATATTATCAAAAGCCGCTACAATTGAAACCTCCAATGCTATTATTAATGATCTTGAAGGAGGGTTATATTCTATCCTTATTGATGATTCTTGTGATATTCAATCAAAGAACAATTGGCTATTGTTTTACGTTATGTGAATACAAAAGGATGTATGCTTGAGCGATTTATTAGTATAATTCATGTTAGTGATACCACATTTTTATCACTAAAGTTTGCAATAGATAAATTGTTTTCAAAGCATGGATTGATTATATCATCTCTACGTGGGCAAGGCTACGATGGAGCTAAGAATATGCAAGGATCAATTAATGGTTTGAAGACTCTAATTTTAAAAGAAAATAATTCAGCTCACTATGTTCATTGTTTCTCTCACCAATTGCAATTAGCACTTGTAGCGGTGGCCAAGAATCATGTACATGTTGCTTTGTTGTTTGACACAGCCTCAAGCTTATCAAATGTAGTTGGAGGTTTTTGTAAAAGAAAAGATCTTCGTGAGAAGCAATTTAATAAGAATGTTAAAGGGCTAAAAAATGATAAACTTTCAAGTGATAAAGGTTTACATAAAGAAACTTCTCTTCAAAGACCAGGTAACACACGTTAGGGCACACATTATAGATCATTATCAAGCTTAATCATAATGTTTGACCCCATAATTGATATTCTAGAGATCATTATGGAAGAAGGCACAACTTCATAGTGAAAAGGTGAAGCATATGCTTTGTTTGATTCTATCCAATCTTATGAATTTGTGTTTAGCTTGCATTTGATGAAAAAAATCTTGGACATCACAAATGAATTATCTCAAGCATTGCAAAGGAAAGATCAAGACATTATCAATGCAATTCTTTGATTAAAGTTTCCAAACAACGACTACAAGTGATGAGGGATGATAGGTTGCAGTCCTTATTTGAAGAAAGATCTTCAATTTATGAGAACCATGATATTTCCATTCTAAATATAGATGAAAATTTTGTACATCAGGGAAGGTCAAGGTAAAATGCACAAAAAATGACGAATTTGCATGATTATCAAATGGAATTATTTTATACTGTGATTGATATGCAACTTTAAGAGCTCAACAATCGCTTCAATGAGGTAAATATAAGTTACTTATTTGTGCGGCATGCTAGAATCCAAGTGATTCTTTTTATGCTTTTGATAAGTAAAAATTGATTCAACTTACTAAATTTTATCCTTATGATTTCTTTAAAGTAGAGCTTATTACTCTTGGTAATTAACTTGACAATTATATTGTTGATACACAATCTGATGATCAATTTTTGATATTAAACAGGATTAGTGATCTTGCCAAGAAGTTAGTTGAAACAAAAAGGATGTTGTATACCCTTTGGTGTTTTCATGTGTGAGATTAGCTTTGGATTTCCCTGTTGCTATTGCATCAGTGGAAAGAGTATTTTTTGCAATGAAGATAGTAAAAAATCGCTTGCACAATCGGATGGGAGATTT
Source organism: Erythroxylum carthagenense (assembly GCA_026413575.1). Taxonomy (NCBI): domain Eukaryota; kingdom Viridiplantae; phylum Streptophyta; class Magnoliopsida; order Malpighiales; family Erythroxylaceae; genus Erythroxylum; species Erythroxylum carthagenense. Next base: position 3,332 of record JANZLD010589943.1, read on the forward strand.
TTAGATGAATGACTGTTTGATTCCATATATTGAGAAAGATATATTCAATAGTATTGACAATGAAAAAATTTTACAACGATATCAAAATATGAGGACTCGTAGAGAACAATTGTAATTTGTTATATATGTAAGAAGCTCAAGACAATAATGTAATTTTTTATTTATCAAATGTACAAATATTTGTATCTTTTTCAATAATATAAGAGTACTTTAAATATTTTGTCCCCACTAAAAAAAAAAAAGGATCCATCCCTGGGCCTGCAGGATAGCAAGGATGAAATCAACTAAGAACGTACGAAAAGATAAATAATGGAAATCAAAGAGAAGTATCAACTAAATGCATTTTTAGTCATTCCAACAAGTAAATGGAAATCAAATACAAACTTAAACAAGGTAATGTAACTGTTCTAAAACTATAAGACTGAACAGCAACTTAATAACAGTATAACATATAAGGAATTTAACGGGGTGGAACATTATTTTTAATTTCGTACCAGCCAAAAAATAGTATGAAATAGTCTTATTGGATACTAGTTGTTGGTAATCGACGATTTAGCTTCGAACTGGTCAGTATTGTAAGTTTTAAAAAATACAGGAGCTTCTTTTGCAAAAAATCATAACTTTTAATAAAATTACAAAAATGCCCCTAGGTGCATCTACCTCCCTCCATTTGTATAATCAATTTTATTTATTTATTTATATTAAATATGGTACTTTTTAATTATAATTGTTAATCATATATTTATTATATTGATTTAATAACACAAAATTATGCCTCATAAAATTATTTTTAATTAAATATAATTAAAAATAAAGACCATATATTTAGTTAATTAAATATATATTATATATTCATTATTAACAAGAACTATAAACAATTTTACTTCTTTCAGTTTGAATGAACTTTTGGCCAAAAATGCCATCATAGATCATAGCATGTCAGCAAGTTACAGTGCAATACGCGAATTTAACTTCTTTCAGTTTATTGGATTCTGCATGAAACTGTGACTAATACTTAACAAATTTTCAGATGAAAATCATCGATTGGCAGTCTCTCTTCAGGGAATCGACAATCGGTATCTTTGTCGGGCAACAATGCACTAAGGCTTAGGAGTCACACGGCTTGAAGCTCCTGCTATGTCGGTTTCAAAGTACAATGCTTCTTGAAGATTCTTGAAAATTTTGCAGTTTCCGGAAAGAAGGGAACTAAAAAGGAAGTTGATAAGTTCATAGGGTAGTCACTAAATACGTACTCTAGTGTAATCTTTTTGTTGCTTTATAATAATGAATTGAAATTTAAAAAATAATGCATTTATATGAGTTATTAATTTTTTAAAAATTTAAAATGTACTCATCACCGCAAAAAAGTCATTACAAATAATTATATAAAAATGTTATGAAACTTAATTGATTTACTCATGGTCTTTATTTTTTTAATTATTTTTAATTAACAATAATTTTATGAGGCATAATTTTGTGTTTATATATGACTGACAATTATAATTTAAAAAGCACCATATTTAATATAAATAAATCAATAAATTTCATTATACAAAGAGAGGGAGGCTGAAACACGTGAAGGTATTTTTGTAAATTTTTACTAAAAGTTTTGATTTTTTTCAAAATTTTTTTTATATTTTTCAAAACTTACAATATTGACCAATATGAAGCTAAATCGTTGATATCAACGATTAGTACCCAAAAAAACTGTTTCATATTATTTTTTGGCTGGTACCGACTGATGCTCTTCCATCCTATTAAATTCCTCGTCTGTTATACTGCTATTAAGTTGCAGGCTTATAGTTTTAGAACCTTCAATTACACTACCTTGTTTAAGTTTGTATTTGATATCCATTTACTTGTTGGAATGACTAAAAATGCATTTAGTTTATACTTCTCTTTGATCTGCATTATCTATCTTTTCGTATGTTCTTAGTTGGTTTCATCCTTGCAATCCTGCAGGGCTCTGCTGGAAGGCCTGCATTTGGTAGAGGTGGAGGAAGGTATGGTGGGGGAGCTCAAAGTAGTTCTTCTGGCTTTGCTTGAATGTCTAAAAGTGGTTTCTGTGGTTCCGTCTTTTCAAATGTAGTAGCTTGATATTTAAGAACTGTTTTCATGTGTTGAGGTTTTGAAGATGGGAAGTTGTTTATGAATTGAAATATAAATTTTTGCTAAATTACAACTTTCTGTTCCACTTAATCCCTATTTCATGACCACATATCTTGAATAAGAAACCTTTCTCTTATTACGATTTCATTTTGTCCACTTTGATTGAGAATCGTATACGTGGTTACGATAGTTTTACTATTTTGGTTGTCCCCAGTAATTAATTCTTGTTGACCATGTCGTAATATGTCTGAATCTAACTTGGTATCACCAATAAAATTAGAAATTAATGAACTAAGGATTCCTGCATCGCAAAGCTTCGCAGGTGGGAAAGTTTGGTTTACTTAAACTTGTTTTTTCATGTTAAATAAGAAACCTGAATGGAGTAGTTTTTTTTCTTCATATTATATTGCAATTTATGAGTGAAAAGCTTGTAGCTCATTTGTTATACACTTAACTAAAGTTTGACATAGCTTGGAATGCAAATACAATAAAAACAATCGAATTTATTAACTTTTTAGTTATATTTTAAATTTTGGTTTAATTAATCAATTTATTAATTAATTGAATTAATTATTTGATTAAATTTTAAAATTTTTAATTAATAATTTTTTATTTTTAAAAATTAAATTAATTTATTTTCTTTTGTTTTAAGCATTTTTGCTGCAATTGCAATGTGAAGTTTTTGCTTGAGCACCAAGCGCAACTGTATAATGTCCAAATTTTCATTTTAAAAGTCAATACTACAAGAAAGTTTGATCGTAAAATGAGCATGGGGTGACTGTTCCTGTTTTTGTTTGTCACCACCTTGTGTCCTCTCCATCTTACCCATTCATTAAATATTAATGAATGGATGGGATAGAGAGGTCACGGGGTGGCACACCGTTTCAAGACAATATCAAATCCTTTGTTTCAACCATATTCTATTAAATCTCATTCACATAAATGCGTAAATAAGATTTAATAAAACATTTAAAAAACGCCATAATCAGAACAATGTTTTAAGAATGTCCTTAGTTTTGTTTTGTTAAAGTCTTGATGTGACTAAATAAATCTTGTCAGTATGATCATGAGACTGATCCAATAAAGAGACTTAAAATGTAAAGTCTTGCACACTACAACTTAATGGTTCATTTATCACCAACAGTGATAAGAAAAGTGCAGTATTCGTAAAGTTGTCACAGAAACTTTGGATCAAACTTGATCAAATTTATGGAAAGAGGTGTCTTCCTAACAAGATGACACTTCTCCACAATCTTGCTAACTACAAGATGAATATCTCTATCTCTTTAGATGACAATTTAAACTATTTCTTTAAGTTAGTTCAAGACTTAGAAGCTACAGATGAAAAGATATCTAGGGAGTATCAAACTATAGTAATTCTAAAGGCTTTACCTTCTTGAATGCATTTTTCTGAATTCAATGCATCCAAGAAGGTAATTAAGCAAGCTAGTGGAGAATCCTTCACTGTCAAGAGGGTGTTAGACTCACTAATGGATGCTAATCCATTTAAGAAAGAGGCAAAAGTAATGTTTGTAGAAAATAGTAATGAAAAAAAGTCTTATAAGAAAAATAGCAAGAAAAGAAAGTGGCAGAAGAGAAGTGGAAAGGATAAGCACACCAAGGAAGGTGAGAAAAAGAAGAAAAAGAGAAAAGGAAAGAAGTGCTTTTACTGTGATAAGGAGGGACATTTTGCAAGGGATTGCAGAAAGAAAAAAAGGGATAAGGTTGCAGAAAGTAGAGATGCAGGAAATGTGGAGAAACCAGAAGACTCAAGTGATGATGAGATTTTGGCTGTCACTGAGGACAGTGAAGAACTAAGTAGAGAATGGATTTTTGACTCAGGTTGTATAATACATGTGACACCACATAGAGACTGGTTTACTACATTTGAACCAGTTACTGCCAAGGTCAAAATGACATATTCTGGGCAACAGAGAATAGAAGGGATTGAAAGTGTTTCTGTCAATATGTTTAATGGAAAGAGAAGGATCCTCAGAAATGTCAGATTTGTGCCTAGAATAAGGAGAAATATGATTTCTGAGAGCTTGTTTGATAAGTAAAGGTTTCAGATCAGATCAAAAGATGAACTCAGAGCTAGAAATCCTAAAGGATAGTAGAGTCATTATTAAAGGAATTGAAATGAGTAGGTTGTACTATGATATAGGCTCAACTGAAGTTAATCAAGTTACTGAGAAAGGAAATGATGAACCAACCAAGCAATGACAGGTAAGGTTAGGTCATGCAGGGAACAAAAGTTTGTTCCACCTCTCTAAATAAGAATTAATCCCTGATCAAAACCTACAGAAGTTGGAATTCTGTTAATCATATGTGCTTGGAAAGCATCATATATCCAGTTTTCAAAAGGGAGCACAGAGGGCTACAGAGATCATGGAATATGCTCATAGTGATCCCTGGGGGCCAGCTCAAGTACCTACAACAGGAGAAAATCTATGCCTCATGATGATTATTGATGACAAAACTAGAAAATGTTGGGTTTATCCAATGAAGAGGAAAGATGAAGCACTCGAAAATTTCATAAGATGGCATACACTTATGGACAATCAGACTGGGAAGAAGCTAAAATGCCTAAAGGCTGACAATAGATTAGAATATTGCAATAAAGAATTTGAGGCGTATTGCAACAAGAAAGGAATCCTAAGGCACAAAACAGTAAGAGCTACACCTCAGCAAAATGGAGTTGGTAAGAGACTCAATAGGACTCTTCTAGAAAAGACCAGGTGCATGCTTCTCTCTTTGGGTTGCTCACATTCTCTATGGGGAGAAGCCATTAGGACTACACCCTATCTAATTAATAAGCTCCCCACCTTTGCTAATGATTATAGGACTGCATAAAAGGTTTGGAATAGTAAGAAACCTACCCTTACTCACCTTAGGACTTTTGGATATGTAGCTTATGCACATCAGAAAGAAGGAAAATTAGAACCTAGAGCAATCAAGGGAGTTTTCCTAGGTTATCCAGAGGGGGATAAGGGATACAAGATTTTAATACTCCAAAAGGGAGGCTACAAAATTATTATAAGCAGAGATGTAGTATTCAAGGAAGATGAATTCCCTCTGCTAAATAGGAATTGCTCAAATTCAAATTTCCAAAGGAAAATTTAGGAAAACTTAGGGTCATTAAACCAATCAGTCCATTTCTATGTGCCATCGGAAACTGATGAAGGTGGCATTACTCAACCCCCTAATGTGGAGCCTATACAAAGCATTACACATCATGAACAAGGAATAGAAAAGACTGAAGTAGTGGGTGAAGAAGAAACCCCACACACAACTTCAGCTGATGTACAAGGAAACCTACAAGATTATCAACTCACAAGAGATAAGCAGCCAAGGCAGAAAATCCCTAATAGGAGGTACACTGATCTAAACTTGGTTGAATATGCACCATTTGATGGCTAAAACTATAGAAAATAAGGCTCCAAAAACCTATGAAAAAGCAATGAGAAGTAAAGATGCAAAACAGTGGAAAATAGTTTGTGAGAAAGAATATTCTTCACTGATGAAGAACATGACTTGGACTTTAGTACCTAGACCTCCCAAAGTTAAACTAATTGAGAACAAATGGTTGTTCAAATTGAAAGAAGGAGTGACAGAAGTAGAACCTAAGATTTATAAGGTCAGGCTTATAGCTAAGGAGTTTAGACAGAAGGAAGGAATTAACTACAAGGAGATATTCTCTTCAGTAGTCAAATTTAAAACAATTAGGCTTATTTTAGTTCTAGCTACACTATATGACTGAGAAATCCATCAAATAGATGTCAAGATAGTCTTCCTATATGGAAAGCTTGAAGAGACAATCTATATGAAGCAACCAATCGGATTTGAGGACAAAATAAGCTAGACTATATTTGTCTATTACAGAAATCCCTATATGGGCTTAAACAAATCCAGACAATGGAACAAGAAGTTCAATGAAGTTGCTGCTAGTATGAACTTCAATAGAAGTTCATATGATTACTGCCTATACTTTAAAGATCTAGGAATGACTAAAGCAGTCTTTATGTTGGTCTATGTAGATGACCTTATCATTACAGGGAATGAACTAAATAGAATTTAAGATGTAAAGTCTGATTTATGCATTCATTTTGAAATGAAAGATTTGGAAGAAGCTCAGAAGCTCCTAGAAATGCAAATAATCAGAAAGAGGAGGGAAGGAAAGCTATGACTTGTTCAAAGGAATTATATGAAGAAGTTCTTAAATCAACTCAATATGGAATAAGCTAAACCTAGTTCTGTTCCCTTAGGTTCACATCTACAGATGGTGTCTGATAAGAGTCCTAAGACTGAGGATGAATAGAGAGCAATGACTCACTATCCCTATGATATAGGTGTTGGAAGTATCATGTATCTTATGCTATACACAAGGCCTGATCTAGCCTATGTCATTAGTATCCTAAGTAAATTCATGGCCAATCTAGGTTTAGAACACTAGTAAGGGCTCAAGAGTGTTCTCAGATACATATTTGGAGCAATTACTACGGACTATGTTTCTCTAAAGTAGAACTATCTAAATGTAATTACTTGTCTTTACGCGGTTATGTGGATGCAAGATAATCTATTTCAGCATACATTTTCACATTATCAGCAAACACAATCAGTTGGAAATCACAACAATAATCAATAGTGAGTTTATCAACCACAGAGGCAAAGTATTATGCTATCATTGAAGGAGTAAAGGAGTTAACATGACTATCAGGTATACTAAAAGAAATCAACACAGACATCACAAAGTCAGTCATTTACATAGATAGTCAGAGTGCTTTATATCTGAGTAAAGATCCTGTAGTGTTCCTTGAGAGATCCAAGCACATAGATATGCAATAACACTTTGTCAAAGACCAAATCGCAAAAGGGATCTTCAACCTAGAGGAAATAACAGGTGACAAAAATCTATCAAATTTCGAGACTAAGTTATTAACTCAAAAGAAATTCATTTTCTTTAGGGGCTACTTACAGATTAGTGAAGCCCCTTAACACCGAAGGATCTTTCATCTAATCTTACTAGGGTTGTGAAAACTAGGGTTTTAGATTCTCAAAATCACTATCAGATTTGTAATCAGAGTGAAAATAGATGAAGTAGGAGGGAATAATCTGATGGGAATCACGTATACTCCATCAACCTCAACTTAGAAACAACAAAAACATATGAAACACGAAGAATCGAAGAAGAAATGTCTGAAGACATCGAAGACAGAAAGAAAGAGAAGCTCTCGAAGATTCTTGTCTGTCAGATACAAAAATGAGACAAAGGCTTAAGACACACTCACGTGACACACTTAAGTCAAAAACACAAGTCTGAGGCATAAGAACAATACACTGTCGTATTAATACATCAGAAGCTTCAATTACAAAATGCAGCTTCAAACAATATAATTCGCAGACCAGAAGCAAAAGAATAAGTAACTCACGTGGGAGGCACATGACCCTGGTCTGATATAGTCAAGTTTCATCCGAAAGCCTCCACATGTATCAGAATAACCGAAATACAAAGGGTGAAAATCTATTATTATTAATTTAATAATTATTATTTTAAATAAACTGTACCTAGAAGTTGAATGAAATTTATTTTAACATTCTAACGAGTACCTAAAAGTTGAATGAAATTTATTTTAACATTCTAATGAGTCATAAAAGTTGAATGAAATTTATTTTAACATGCCAATGAGTACCTAAAAGTTGAATGAAATTTATTTTAACATTCTAATGAGTTATAAAGGTTTTTAAAAATAAGTTTGAGTTCGACATCAAAACTTTAGCGTTTAATAAGATTCAATTAATATCTGTGGCTATTGACTTCAAACATCATGTTTTTTTCTCCTGCATTAGGTGTGTAATAGAAAAAAGTTTTAGACAACGATATTATGATAAATCGATGCTTTATTATACTATTATGATAAGTCGATGCCAAACAACCTAAACCTAACAATGTCCCGAGTGATAAAAGAATATATTTTGATTTAACTTGATCCTTTTTAAAGGGAGTATTTAAACATCACGAGTCAATGTTCGCCTCTGCACGTAGTCCAAAAGTCAACATATACCTAACACAGTCCAACTTCCAAGTAATCGAAGCTAAATAAAGCTTCGCCGATTGGGACTTGTCTCGACGCAAGATTTTTGGCGGGTTGCATGGACTTACGTTGACCATAATTATATATATATATAAAATCTAAAATGCCACTACACTACTAGATAAGGTTCATATGGGCCATGGGGGCATTATAGTTCTGTACTTTTATTTGGCGGCTAGGAATACTAGCTAGTGTGTTTGGGAGTTTGCATATCAAAAGGAAGAGTTTCCAAGTACAAGGTTTTCTTAAGAGAAAAAGGGGGAATTGTGTTTAAATGTGCACATAAGTTGGCGGAAGAACTGCCTAATAATAGCTCCTTCCTTCGCTGTTAATGATTCGATTTCGGTTTCTTCAATGGGCTTAGGCTTGTTGCAGATCTTCCTTTTAAGTTAGGAATGAAATAGTGAACAAGAGTGAATCTAAAATCTTAAAGGGGCTCATTTGATTTAAGTGAGGTTGTGGGTTTGAACTCTCCTCGTATATGTAGCTGTTTGAAAGTTAGGGTCAAAGTTTTGCCTCCCGCAAAGGACCTACTTGGCTTGAGCGGAGATTAGTCTGGGTGTAGATGATTTAAAGGTGCTTTCCCATAGTTGGGATTCTCTTAGGGCACCTGTTGAGCAACCAAATTTTTTTTATTTATCTTAGATAAGACATTATTACACTAATTAATCTTCCTATTTCTAATTTTTATTTCTTTAACAAACACCTGGATTATTTAAATAATAGCAATTATGATTTATGATATTCACTTTAATATTTTTAATTAGCTTTATAAACTATAAATTATTTGGAAGAATGGTTATTATTTGATTGCTTAATAAATTTTCAAATTTTTTCTTTTTCTTTTTCTTCCTTCAATTGTCGCAAGTTGTCATAATTGATTCCTTGAATCTAATCCATAACACTAACAATTTGTGCTTTAAGTATATTTTAAGCCTTAACATTTACAAAAAAAATGTTATAGTTAAGCCTTAACATTTACAAAAAAAATTTTAAACTATAACATTTTGAAGCATTTAAATTTAACCTTAACTTTTAAAACATAAATTAAATTAATAGAAAATTTGATGGAGTTAATTCATTGTCAAGTAAATGTCATATACATGACATTATTTTTATATTTTTAAATAAAAATGACTCTTCCTGTTACATAATTAATTTTTTTAATTAATCAAAAAGTAGATCTTACTATCACTATTACACAATTCTAATAATGAGTTCCACTTGTTACGCTGCAATAAGACTCATATTGATATATCCTAGATAGTATATCTCTTTATCTCACCTGACATGTAGTACTAGAGTCTACTATTTATTATAAAAAATAAAACATAGTATTAACGTTCCAGTCAGTTAAGGTATGTCTTTTTTTTTTTTTAATACAGAAGGATTAGTCCAGGGACTAATCTCTCTGTGACAGGAACATCTCAAATTAAGGAGGGCTACCGCTGGGCAGGAGTGATATGTAGTAGTAGAGTCTACTTTTTATTTTAAAAAATAAAGCATAGTATTAACGTTCCATTCAATTAAGGTATGTCTTTTTTTATATATAAAAGGATTAGGAGGGCTACCGCTGGTCCAGAAGTTTGCTACATTCCTAAGAGTCGAATCCTTGACCTCTTGATTAAGCGACGAAGTAATGTGCCACCTATTCTAACCCACTGGGTTAGTTAAGGTATGTCTTAAATCAGTTGAAAATGTTAAAGTTTAATTTGAACATTTCAAATGTTGGGATCTATTTTGAATACTTTAAAAATATTAAGATTCAGTTTGAATGTTTCAAAATATTATGATATGCTCTGCAATCTCGTTGTAATCTTTAAGGTTCAAATTTCACCTTTAGCTTGACCCTATAAATAACCATTCTTCCACTGTAAAACATATAATAAACTTGCATCCTATCTCTCTTCAACAAGATGTTGCTTGTGAAACCAATTACCCCAAGGCTTACTCAAAATTATGAAACTAGACCTATCCTTTCAGGTAAAATTCTGTACATATGATCGTTTACATTATCATCATTAACTTTGTGATCTTAACACATGCTTGTGTTTCGACATTGTCAAAGAGCAGATGTTCGTTCTCAAATGCCCATGGATCCTAAAGTTATTCGTAAAGTTGGCTCTGTAAGATACAGATCACTAAATAGTCTCTTCTTTTCTGCTTCTGTTCATTGAAAATGGCGTTTGATTTGAATCATTTTGACGTGAATGTGTTAGGATGGAGAAAAGTCGAGTATGGTAGTGAAGAGAGTGGCCTCGGAGGTTCTGGGGAACGTGAA
>JANZLD010590060.1:0-13803 GCA_026413575.1 Erythroxylum carthagenense
GCGTAGCCTACCAATCTCGTGTGTCGCGGATTCGGATATCACCCACGATATCGGGTTCGGGTCCTGCGGGGTTGGGGCGCTACACCTTTGGCTTAAATGGATATGGTAAATCCATAAAGTGTGAAAAATGGAAGAAAACGCCTCAAAAATCGTTGAAAATGGAGGTTAGGAGAGGGAGTTCCAACCGAGTCAGACCGGCGAGTCCACGGGTCAACCCGACGACCCAGTTGGAGGATAGGGACGATGCGCGCAGGGCTGCACGCGGGTCGCCCGAACACCCGGCCCAACTTGGAGCTTTTAAATTTTATTTTATTATTTATTTATTTAAAAAATTATTAAAAAATATTAATTTTGCACGTGTATGGGGCCGTGTGTAGACTCTTTTCTGGACCCTTTTTCTTGTCTTTTGCTCTAAATTTTATTTCTAATTTTTCCCACATGTTTATGCATAAGATTAATTAGTAATTTTATTTGATAATTTTAATTGTTTAAATCTTGTTATGACATAAACATGTTTTTGTTAACAATAGTTAATGCTTATTTTTACTTGTCGTAGAATTGAGCATGTGAAATTATTTATGGTGAGGAATTTTTTAAATATTAATGTATATTTAAAATTTGTGTTTTTCCTCTAAAATAACGTTAAGATCCATACGAGTAATTAATTATCCTGTCGATAATTACTACTTAGTAGGATGTTTAATATGGTGAAGAAATTTTATTAAAATATTATGAACCGCACAATTTTTTTATCCTTTTGATAGTATGTTGATGATTTGGTTGTGATATTTTAATAAATTGTTCTTACCTGTGAATGAGTTCTACATTTATTTAAGGAACTCTAGCAAGAATGATATAGTTGATTTTAAAAAAAAAGAGAGCACGAATTGCATGATTATGTTTTAACATGCATATCATAGTTATTGCTCTTGGTTCTCATTCAACTTTGAGCAATCCAAGAGTCTCTGCTATCCTGACATTGAATGGAACGAACCACAAGCAGTGGGTTGAATCTCTCATGATGAATTTTACCATCATGCAAATGGACTTGGCCTTGAGAATTGATCCACCACAGAAACTTGCTGATGATGCTAATGAGAAGGAAAGGAAATCTTATGAGGAGTGGGAGTACTCTAATCGATGTTGTTTGATGATTATGAGATATCACATGAATGAATCCATTCGTGATAGTATTCCCGAGGCTGACAATGCAAAGGATTTTCTTACTGCTATTAAGAAGAAGTACATGAAGTTCTCAAAGAATGAGAAGAATGAGTACTTAAACATGCTTCATCACACCATTTATGATGGTGCAAGTGATATTAGGGCCCACATCGACAAGCTTATGGGTTGCTACCATAAACTTAAGGCTATGGATATGGACCTTGGTGAGGACTACATGGTATGGTTTGTGATGGGGACTCTTCCCTCTAAATTTGACTCAATTAGATCGAGTTATATTGCTCTGAAAGAGAAATGGACTGTTAAGGAGATGACTACTATTCTTGCCAAGGAAGAGGATGATATGAAAAAGGGAAGGGCAAGAAACATCTCTATGATGACGGACCATGGCAATTATAAAAAAACAAAGTTCACTTCTAATAGCTCAGGTGATCAGAAGCTTGTCAAGAAGAAAGCTGTTGGTGCTAAAGGAAGTGGACAAGCAGGTACATCTTCTGTTAGTCAAAAGACCAAGCTTTTTAAAGGGAAGTGCAACTTTTGTAAGATTTTTGGGCACAAGAAAGCTTATTGTTGAAAACTCAAAACTCATTTAGAGAAGAAAAGGTAACTGTCTTGTGATAGTCTGTTTATAGTCAAATATTATTGACGTACCCTTAAATACTTGGTGGTTAGAAACTGGAGCAACAATTCATGTTACGAATTCCTTGCAGAAAATGACAAGTTGAAGAAGGCCAACTAGATCTAAGCAACATGTATATATGGGAGACGATACCAAAGTCAAAGTTGAATTTTTTGGGATAGTTGAACTACAATTAAATATAGGGGCATCTTTTGGTGTTACATAATGTTGCTTATTTACCCTCTATTAAGAGGAATTTGATTTCTGTATCTATTTTGGATAGATTAGGTTATAATCTTCTTTTTGGAACTGAAAAATTGACTTTGCATCGTGACTTTCTTTTGGTGGGAAATGAAATTTTATGTGAAACTTTATACAAACTTGAGTTAAATGATTGTGTTACTGTTGCTTCTTCCTTTTCTCTTAATACTGTTGTTGATTCCAAACGTATGAGGTTGGATTTGAGATCTTCTATGTTATGGCACAAACGTTTAGGCCATATTTCCAGACACAGAATGGAGAGGTTAGTAAAGGATGGTGTACTACAAGATCTTGATTTTTCAGATTTCACTGCCTGTGTTGACTATATTAAAGGGAAGTTGACTGCCAAGGTTAGAAAAAGCAAAATAGACAGGAGTTCAGAATTGTTAGAGTTGATTCATACTGATATATATGGACCATTTATTCCACCTGCTATAGGTGATTATAAATACTTCATCACGTTTATTGATGATTTTTCCAGGTATGGTCATGTGGAGCTCATTCGTGAAACATCTGAATCTTTGGAAGCATTTAAGATTTTCAAGACGAATGTCGAGCTTCAAAAGGGGAAGAAAATCAAGGTAGTTAATTCTGACAAAGGTGGAGAGTATTATGGGCGTTATGATGAGAGTGGAAGGAATCCAAGGCCTTTTGCTAGATACTTGTAAGAACGTGGTATTGAAGCAAGGTACAGGGACACCTTAGCATAATGGAATCGTTGAAAGAAGAAATTGTACACTTCTTGATATGTTGCGGTTTATGTTGATTCATTCTAGTTTGCCTGAATTTTTGTGGGGTGAGGCATTGAAGACAACAACTCATATCTTGAATCAAGTACCTAACAAATCAGTTCCAAAGACTCCATATGAGTTATGGTTAGGTAAGAAACCAAGCTTGCGTCATTTTCATGTTTGGGGATGCAAAGTAGAAGTGAGGCCCCATAATTCGCAATCTAAGAAGCTTGATCCGAAAACTATTAGTAGCTACTTTGTAGGCTACACCATCGGATCAAGGGGTTCTAGATTTTATTACCTATCTCACACAACCAGAATTATAGAATCAGATAGAGCTGTCTATATCGAAGATGAATTTGATTCAAGTCAAGGGTTAAGAGAAATTTTATTAAGGGAAGAACGGATTATAGTCCCAGTACCTGTTACTTCAACTCCTACTCATGACCTTGTGATTGAACAGATTCTAGTAGAATCTCATGATGAACCTCAGAACCAAGCATAGGATGAAGTCATTGATACTAGGAATGATGAAGCTGTTGTCAAGAGATCACAAAGAACACGTAGACCTATCATTCCTGATGACTCTATTGTCTATTTGCAAGAATATGAGTTTGATATGGGAGATAATACTGAGCCAGTTAGTTTTCAAGAAGCCATGAACAATCCTCAATCTACGTTATAGATGAATGCAATGAAAGATGAGTTGAGTTCTATGTCACAAAATGAAGTTTGGGAGTTGGTTAAACTACCTAAAGGTTGTAAACCTACTGGGTGCAAATGGGTTTACAAAATCAAACATGAATCAAGCGGACAAGTAAAAAGGTATAAAGCCAGACTTGTAGCTAAAGGTTATAGCCAGAGAGAAGGGATTGATTTCAAAGAAACTTTCTCACTAGTTTCTACAAAAGGTTCATTACAAATCATTATGGCTATAGTTGCTCATTTTGACTTGGAATTCAATCAAATGGATGTGACGACCACCTTCTTGAATGGAGATCTATATGAAGATGTCTATATGACCCAACCAGTTGGATTCGAGATAACTAGTAAAGAGCACATGGTTTGCAAGCTTAGGAAGTCTATTTATGGGTTAAAACAAGAATCAAGGCAATGGTATCTCAAGTTTGATATGATTGTCACTGCAAATGGCTTTAAGGAGAATGTAGTTGATCAATGTATATATATGAAGTTCAGTGGGAGCAGTTTCATTTTTTTGGTATTGTATGTTGATGACATCCTGCTTGCTTCTAATGACAGTGATATATTATTTGAGACAAAACAACTGTTGTTTAGTCATTTTGATATGAATGATCTTGGTGAGGCCTCTTATGTACTTGGAATTCAGATTCTTCGAGATAGAGCTAATGGGATTCTTCGATTGTCTCAAAAGACTTACATTGATTGGATCTTGAAAAGATTCAACATGCATTCTTGCTCTCCTGGAAAGGCACTAATAGTGAAAGGTGACAAATTTTCAAAGGCCCATTGTCCACAAAATGATAAAGAGAGAGATGAAATGAAGGTCGTTCCTTATGTGTCACTTGTAGGCAATCTGATGTATGCTCAAGTATGCACACACCCTAATATTGCTTTTGTTGTAAGCGTGTTGGGAAGATAGTTGAGTGACCCTGGTCTTAGCCATTGGAAAGTGGCTAAGAAAGTCATGAGGTATCTTCAGGGTACCAAAGATTATATGTTGACTTATCAGCGAACTGACACTCTTCATATAGTTGGGTTCAGTGATGCTGATTATGCAGGATGTGTGGACAATAAAAAGTCCACTTCAGGCTACATCTTTATGATGGTTGGAGGAGCTATATCGTGGAAAAGTGTCAAATAAACACTCACAGCATCCTCTACCATAGAGGCAAAGTATATGGCGTGCTATGAGGCAGCTTGTCAATCAATATGGTTGTGGAATTTTATTTCAACATTGAGTATGGTAGACTCTATTTCGAGTCCGTTGAAATTATATTGTGATAATTTTGCAGCTGTAGCTTTCTCTAAGAACACTAGGAGTACTTCTCGCTCAAAACATATTGATATAAAGTACTATTTTGTTAAAGAGAAAGTCGTTGAATCCCTCATTACTATTGAGTATACGCCTACAGCTAGCATGTTAGCAGATCCACTCACAAAAGGCTTACCTATATGTGTGTTTGCAGAACATGTATCCCACATGGGGTTGTTAGGAGCCTAGCTGGATAAGAGTAGTGAGAGTTTGCTATTTTGTATTGAACATGTTGGCACTTTATACGGATTGCTTATGACTTTTATATACGAGACATGCATAATGATGTTTGCAATCATCTTTGTTAATGTTAACATATATATATGTTGATATTGTACTGCACGCATGTTGTTTTAATGATTATTGTGGTATTTGAACATCTCTAGGGCCAAATCATGTGTAGTATATATATCCTGTCGATATGATATTGCATATGATTTATTTGATTGCTTTTGGATGATGGAGATTGATATGGTGGTTTGATTATATTATCCAAGTGGGAGAATGTTAGAAATATATGTGGACTAATATAATCACAACATTAATTCCATATGCCTAACCACAATCGAATTGCCTAATGTATATTTAATAACTATAATGGTATGGTTAATTTGCTAATTGCATTTGAGGCACATAGTAGTACCCTAATAACTATATGTTGGCCCCTTAAACTATAGTTCATATCATCCATTAACAATGAGACAATTAGCCTATTATACCCCTTAGGGTAGAACATGTCATCATATATGACATAAGGTGAGATTGTTGAATGTGATATATACATTGTGTGGGTGTGGGTGTGAAAAGCACAAGGGTCTTCTACCATTACTTTCTTTTGCACAAGGTTTGTATTTTTCTCTTTGATAGGTTTTGGTGAAGCATGGAAAGGGTTCAAGACATACCAAATGTTGGAGGTATGATTCCATTGTCTTGTTATGCTCTAAATAAAATGTGATCTTGGTTGGTTAATGTGGTGTATTACTGCATTTATTATAGCAGATAATGCTAAGAACTCTTATACCTGTCAATCATAGGGTGACAACTTGAGGGTAAATGATGACGTAATCTCTCCTATGTGGATATCTTTAGATTTTCATTTTCTTCAATCTACTTATCATTATTATTTTATTTTATCTCAAGCTTTAAGTTTATTGGCGATGTGCATTCATAGGATGATTATAGAGCTAGAGAGGTTTACATGGATGTAGAGCTAGCTTACAAGGTATAATGAAGACTCGTCTAGTGCGTAGGCAACTTTGAAGTAGGAGAAGGAGAAAGAGGCAACATAAGCTCATAAGGCACTCCCATCAAACTACTAGAAGCTCAATAGTCCAAATATGATGATGGAGGAAGTGATGTGAGTCGAGACAATATATAAGCTTCAAGTTTGTCACAACTTTTTGGGGAGTGAGACTTTCGAGTCATTAAATTATAAAAAATTGGTTAATTCCTTCCTCGAGGGTTTCAATGGTTTTTAATGATTATTGTAGTTTAAGACTTCCAAACTTAGACCTTGATGATATGCAGTGTTGCTAACACTTTTGAATTCTTTAAATAAATATGAGATTAATGTCTAAATAAATTATCAATAAAGTTTCCACTTTACTTTGTTAAAGGAAGATAGAGAAAAACTTAAGGATCTGTAAGTCCTAACAAGAAAAAAAAGAGTTTTTTTAATTGAATTGTAAATCAAAAAAGGTGTTGAGCAGCTATTTTATTCATCAAAGCAATTACCTAAGTCTAAATAAATTTTGTAAATTTGGAGAGTTTGAAATGAAATAAATCTTAGTGCGGGTTTGAAAAAGATAGGATAAAGAATTAAAATAAAACATATGGTTGAATGCTTTGGAGTTTTTGATGAATTAGGACTTAAAATAAAATACCTAGAGTGATATCAAAAATTTTAAATAAAATTTAAAATAATATATAGTACACATATAAGAGTTATGATTTGACTAAAATTTTAAAATAAAATATTTTGAATAATGTCTAAGGATTGAAATAAAATTTAAAATATAATGTGGATGAACACCTTTGAGTTTGTGGTTTGATTTAGGATTTAAAATAAAATACCTGAATGTGCCTATACTTATTATTAGGCTTGAAAAAAAAATAAACTTGATTTTGTCGAAATTTACCAATGGATAAGAGGTCCACTAAAAAATTGAGTTGAAATTTGATACTGAATGCAGCAAAAGACAAACAAAATTTTTATGATTTCTAAATGCTAATACCACATAAATTTATAACTTGATTAATGTATAAAATGAGAAAGCATAATTTTGAATTTATACGTTATCATGAAACTTATTTTTTAAAATGTTATCCCCTTGAATTGATTTTTCAAACATTTTTTTACCACTATAGCCACACAAGTATTTGATACGAACAGGTTAAGAGAACTCTATAAACGGTGTAAAGAGGGGTAAGCTAGGACTATTATCTCATGAAAAGCATATGCCTATTTATAATAGGATTTGAACCTTTTGATAATTTAATTGAAATATAATATTAATTTTAATTGATCTTTTACTAAAATTAGAATTAGTGCTAATTAAATACCAATTAAGACAAATAAGATCAAATGTGTAATTTTTGGTCTTTATTTATTAGATATCTTATATTTAATCATACAGTTTTTCAAATTTTATATAATCAAGTTCAATTTAAATATATTACCTTTTTTCTCTCTTTAATCGTTCTATGTATAACCTATTAGGTTGTAAAATATATGAGCGATGGATAAATTATGACTTAAATTATATTTAGGATTATATATTAAATTCCTTTAATTTATCTTTAATTTTTTAATTAAATAATTTATATCCATAGATTAAGATTGACGTCTGGCAATAAATTGTAACCACCTAAATATTAGGATGTTAAAGTGATTTTGACTGATCTTTTCATACAATTTTTTAATATAATTCAATCATTTATCATGCAATGATACAATTAGACTTAGAATATAGAATTAACGTCTACTTTATTTGAGTCCAATCATATTAGTTCTATATTATCGCTAACTAATTATTTAATGAAAAATTGAAAATATTTTCAAAGTGTATTACACCTTGGATAAGGATTTCTTAAATTAATATTAATCAAGAATAATGGAACATTATCCCTAATTAATTTATGGTAATAAATCATATATTGATTACTTAATTATTTCTATGTGGTTCATATTATATCTAATGACTACCAAACAAGCTACCCTTAAATAAGATTAGTCGTAAATAATATCAAAACATAAGAATCCTTATATGAAATACTTTAGAGTTCTCTATTTGAAAGATCACTTATACAATCATCATAATGAGAATTTTTATAGACATATAAGTAATGTTCTAAATATAATTATCATATTGACTTAGTTTGGTGAACTTGTTATATAATAAACACCTACATGTTTGATTAATTATCTCTATAATTTAGCCTATTGGATCAACTACTTCCTTCATTAAGAAGAAGCATAATGCATTTATTCTTTTTGTTCTATTAATATCCAATCTCAATATAGCGTGACTAGGAATAATTTAGAGATAATGCATAAATATAGTATCAATCTTGTAGTTATGATCTTATCATAATTTCATTTATATAATATATTTATTCATAAACTTTATGTCATAAATTAGTTAATTAAGTAAACAATCATAAGATAAATAATGTCTTTTATTAATTATGTCACACAATTTAAAATCAACTAATTAATTATAGGGTATAAACTAACAATCCCTTTAATGAGTACTTGTTTGAATCTGTAAACTTTAATCATAATTATCATTATAATGAAAAGAAACGACCCAAATACATACTTGGAACTTTGTTAAGACCTTAGCTCCTTTTGCATGCCTAATAGCTTTAACGTTTTATAATAAATTACTCTTTCAAAACTATAAGTTACTATGCTAAGTTCATTACAGAACTTCTTAATTAATATAATCATTTCTACTAAATGAAAAATGTATGATGGCTTGATTATCAATTGACACCAAAAATATACCTTAACTACTACTTACTTCTATTACACTAAAGTTAATAACAATATGATGTTGAACTCAAATATCAACTTATATATAAAATAATAAATAACTTTAATATTTCATATTATCAAATATCTCAACGTTAAACACCATTAGCACAATGTCCATATAATTAGATTAGAATAAGCAAGCAAAATTTATATCTTCTCCATAGATTTATATTCCTAAAACTTAAGTTGTTGATTTTTTTTATCCAATTTAATTATGCTATTATAATATCATATCTTCAATAATTGCAAATATGAATTGTTGTTCCCTATAAATAGCATGTCTCTATATGCTCCCATTGAAGAGGAAAATTATACTCCCACTAACCCTTGTGTAGATATGTTAAATCCATAATTATTTTTTAAAAATAAATTCTTTGAATTTATCATAAAAGTGATTTATTGTCCTAAGATTTTAATTTTTAAACTTAATTCCTCCCTCTACTTATTTTGACAATTGTTCTCTTATAAATATGCATCAAAACAAACATTTCATTTAATTCCAACCTTTTGGATATATTATAGGTTTTTGTTATCCAATTTAGTTATAAAATTATTGGAAAATATATGCTTCAACTAAGCGTCACATTCCACAATCATTGACGTTGACTCTTTCAAAATCTTACCATTCTATATTTAATATGGAATCTTCCTAATTGATTTACTTGAAAATAGTGAAGGCAAGTTGTTATGCTAGCATAAGTATAAAAATACTAAATATTGCATCGTACAATCTCATATGAAACTTTTTTCTCATACATAAATCCATACTATTATTAAATTTAGTTATAGAGATATTCATTAAAGAATCTCATTTCTTATAGATAACTAAAAGAATTTAAATCTCACTATTTCAATCTTAATAAAGTGTTTCAATATTTGCAATACTCAACTTCTACTTTGATTTAAATACTTCAATCTTTTCAAAAATTTAAATAAATATTCTATTTTTATATGTGATCAAAAATTTAAATAAATATTCTATTTTTATATGTGACTCTATCATATAAAGTCATTAGTAATATAATGAAATAAAGTATTTATCCGTTATGAAATATCGTTACATATTATAAATTAAATATATAATATTTAATAGTTTGATATCATAATCATCCTTTCACTAAACATTGATGTGATCATCCTTCAACTTAACAAGTTTTATAAGTTTCATATGATTCATAATCAAAAGGATATTTATATCCTTATATGTAACTTTAGATTCTCATTACATTGATTTAACCAATATGGAATTAAAGGATAGTCTTAACCATCAAACTTATATTCTTGCCATTTAAACATAATTCTTCCTTTATGCAACATATACAAAATGTTTGTATAAAATTGGATCAATTGGTAATTTTATTTAACAACCTATTTCTTATCAAAGTTTAAAAATTGTAGTAATATTGAATTCAAATTTGCTATCAAATACTCAAAAGCATGAATTAGAAATGAATATGATCTCTATTAAATCATGTATTGACAAGAATTATACAAGTATCTTATTCTAATAAAAATTATTATAATATAGTAAATTTCTTCAATTGTATTCATTATTTATGCTTTTGGTAGGCTAAATTTGGTGAAAAAATTCCATCAAAGTATTATATCTGTCATCTCTATATTATGCAACCATTTTCATTATGCTATTATGATGTTGGTATCCATCTTACATGATGCATTTAAAGTTGGTGAGATATTAGTCAATTTCAAATTTTCACTAGATTTTTTCATCTATATTACATTAACATATATTTCAAACAGTGTCATCAAAATTCTCAATATGAATTATAACAACACGTTATAATAGACATACAATTTATAAAGAACTTATGGGTAATGAGACAACAAAAAAATGTTCAACTTCTAGGAAAAGAAGTTGGACACAAAGGAGAAAAAGATGTTTCTAATAACTTTGGAAGGGAAGGATTAAGTAAATGTACTAGAGATTCTTTAATGAAAACACTAAGAATTTATATAGCAAAAAAACATCTATTGGGAAGGGCATTAATCTAATAGGAATTTAGGGAACTCAACAAGAGGACATTGCATAATATCTAGAATTGGAGGTCGATAGAGAACTAAACATGGATGAATTTAGCAATGACAATAGGAGAAAGAGGAAGTCTAAGGGTTCAAAATCCAAAACTCCACTATATATCTATAATTACATGGAATATCATGGGGATTAATTACCCTAAAAGGAAATAATCCTTAATGATTTTATGCTAGATAATAAACTTGTTTTTTTAACATGCTAAAATCAAAGCTCAATTATGAAAAAAAAATTAAAGCTGAAGCTAGTGGAAGTTACTGGAAATTCATGTTCAACCATGATCATCACCAGTATAGAAGAATTGTTATAATGTATAATGTTAAAGTAATCAAATCTAATGTAGAAAATTATTTGACTATATTAATGAAATCCTATTGAATTTAAGTCATGATAGTGGTGATAAACCTCAAATTAAAATGTTGAGACTTCTAAAACATAACCACCCTTAAGTTGAAGAAATAAAATTCTCATCCAAACTTTCAAATAAACATTATTTAGCTATTACAGAGCAGAAATGCCATTTAAGCTTTTTATAATATTTACAATGAGAAAAGCTTACAATGCTTGGTTTTCTCCAAAAGGTAAAAAGCATAAAGAGAGAGAAGAAACTTTTAAAAAGATTGTTATGTTATATGAAAAGTGATTTGACTCCAATATATTAGAAAATGTTGTTGTAAAACCAAAGAGTGTATATCAATAAAAAAACATCCATTTGTTTTAGAGAAAGTCATTTCTTGATTTTTTTACTAATAAAAAATCAAGCAAGGTTACCCTAACATTACAGTAATGAATTCATTGGATTGCTTTATCTTTTGCATATGCAATATGTCATTATTAAGATAATAGTTAGAGCCCTAAAATTAAAAAAGAGAAAAAATCTAGAAAAAGAGTGAAAAAGATTAAAAATTTCCTTTTGAAGCAATGCTAATAAATAAAAGCCTAAATTTTAAAATCAAAGCTCACTAAGATAACAGTGCCATAAATGGAAACTTAGGAAAAAGTTAGAGCGTAACCTGTTAGGTGTTATGCATGAAAATTTACATATTTTCTTAAGTACTTTGCTTGATTTTGATGTTAAATTAATTGATTTTACTTTATTTTTATTTATTTAAGTTAATTATGAAAAATCAATAAAATAATATTATTCAAGAATTAGAGCCCATTTCAAGCAAAATCATAAAGGAAACCAAAATTCTTAGTTGAAATAATTTGACCCATACGTATAATCCAATATATGCCTTAGATGGATCAATTACAGTAAATGATGTAGCATGAGTCATGCTCATGTATGAAATCATGCGTAAGTTAAAAGAGAAATAGAAAATTCTATGATTTAGTGACATGATCATATTAGAATCATGCACTAATTTTAAGAAAGAGAGTGATATCTATAGTTTAGTGACATGGTCGTGCTAGAGACCATGTCCATCACTAGGAGGAAATAATAAGATACATAGTTGTGCCAAAGACCACGGTATAGACATAGTGGTAGACAAAACTTATTTAAGTGTGAAAACCATAATTTTAAGTGGATTTTAGCCAATTTTAAATGAAAACAAAAACTTGAGACATCATTTTCTCCCTAAAAATTAGGTTTAGTTAGCAGAAGGCTATAAAATCGTTAAATGGTTAATTGTAAGTTTTTTCCATTAGAGAATCAAGATCTAAACATTATCTTAATGGATTAATCTATCAACGAAATCCAAGATTTCATTTAGATTTATTTTTAACATGGTTTCTTTATTTTTTAATCTTTTGATTTTGTTATTGTGGACATGCTTTATAGCTAAATACTTTTCTATGTTTAAATAGGAAAAACTCTAGTAGTTATTTTTGTATTTATTAATTTAGATTTATTTATTGTGTGGGATATATTTATGTGAATTACTTTTGATTGATCTTAATGCATATTTATTTATACTGACATCCAATTCTAATTTAAATATACTTATTGACGACTTAAGAGAGTTTGCTTGTGAATAGATTATAATTTAGGTAGTATGGGTTAAACAAGGCGCTTAATAGATAGCTTCATGATTTTACTAGTATTATATGTTAGAGAAGTGCTATAAAAGCAATCACCTTTAGCACTTATTGTACAAATCATTTTATCATTAATAAAGACATTTTTCATTATTTCGATGTTCATACATTTATAGATTTGATGTTAATCTTAAATTGATTTAACGAAGTCCTTGATACAAAACATAGCATGGAGGAAATCATGGTGAGATCATGATAATGTGATTCCTATCATGTGTAATTATGTTAGTATCTAAACTTTCCCTAGTCATAGCATTAACGAGATAGGATGTCATTAATCCGGATAAACTAGCATATGTTATACTCTTTAATTAGATTAAATAGTAGATCTCATAAACTATAGACAAGAGTTGTTTAGAGTTAACATGTGGATGCTTACTTAGGGTAGTAAGTATATTGGATTGACCTACCATGAGACAATCATATGGATATACTATTCCAATGTTAATGATAGTCTCATCATAGTAATGGTGCAAGTATCATTTGACTTGAGGTGCTCAAGGATATCTCAGATACTGATCTTGTGCTTTGACTCCATTCATCGATATCTTTCAGGGTTTACTCATAGGGTGATAATTCGATACAACTTGAGGTATTCTGTAACATCCCGTTACTAATATGAAGGGCATATTGGTAATTCGGATGGTTTTGGATTGGGTGCATGTATAATTTGGCAATTGCATATGCATGTAGTCTCGATGATGATTGATAAATGATTAGGGTTGCATAAGCATATGTATGTATGTTCATGTATGACAATTCCCGATTTGATTTGGGTAAATTAAAACTTGGAGAAAATTAGGTCAATTGAGTTTGAGAAATTGAATTTGAGTTAGAAATAAGAGTTAGGAATTTGAATTA
>JANZLD010590106.1:0-13798 GCA_026413575.1 Erythroxylum carthagenense
ATATCACCATCGATGTCGGGTTCGGGTCTTACGGGAGTGGGGTGTTACAAGAATGACATACATCCGATATCTATAAAAAAAGTTATGCCCATTCGTTCGAGAATAGGTCTTAGACTGAAGCCTTTTGTCTGACCTTTCGTCTGATATGGTTTAACTTTTCATCTAGTTCAATTTTCTCCATCTAACTAACAAAATCTTGCTTCAGTGTCTTCATGAAAGTTGTATATCTATACGTTCTCTTTTAGACCATCAAGAATGACCTACATCCGATGTCTATAGAAAAAGTTATGCCCATTCGTTCGAGAATAGGTCTTAGACTGAAGCCTTTTGTCTGACCTTTCGTCTAATATGGTTTAACTTTTTTTCTATTTTCGTGACGTTTTATGCGTGTTTCCAAAAAAGTCACAGAATGTGCATTTTTTCAACGTTTTATGCTCGTTTCCAAAAAGCCATAGACGTGCATTTTCCTGACGTTTTATGCAGAATTTTTTGAATGAGCATTTTCGTGACAATTTATGCACGTTTTCGAAAAATGTCACAGAATGTGCATTTTCTTGACGTTTTACGCACATTTCTAAAAAACATCACAGAATGTGCATTTTTGTGACGTTTTACGCACGTTTCCAAAAAGCATCACAGAATTTGCATTTTTGTGACATTTTTATGCATGTTTTTTAAATGTGCATTTTCTTGACGTTTTACGCACATTTCCAAAAAAAGTCACAGAATGTGCATTTTTGTGACGTTTTATGCATGTTTCCATAAAATGTCGCAGAACGTGCAATTTTGTGACATTTTATGCACGTTTTTTTATTGTGCATTTTCGTGACATTTTATGCACTTTTTCAAAAAATGTCTCAGAATGTGCATTTTTGTGACGTTTTATGCACACTTTTTGAATGTGCATTTTCGTGACGTTTTATTCAAGTTTCCAAAAAATGTCATAGAATGTGCATTTTCGTGATGTTTTATGCATGTTTCCAAAAAAGTCACTGAATGTGCATTTTTTCAACGTTTTATGCTCGTTTCCAAAAAACCACAGAAAGTGCATTTTCGTGACATTTTATGCATGTTTTTTGAAAGTGCATTTTCATGTGATTTTATGCACGTTTCAAAAAAAGTCACAGAATGTCTGTTTTTTGGCATTTTATGCACGTTTTTTTATTTTGAATTTTCGTGACATTTTATGCACGTTTCCAAAAAATGTCGCAGAATGTGCATTTTTCTTATGTTTTCTGCACATTTTTTGAATGTGCATTTTCATTTTTGTGACGTTTTACGCACGTTTCCAAAAAAATAACAGAATGTGCATTTTCGTGATATTTTATGCACGTTTTTTGAATGTGCATTGTCGGAAGTTTTACGAATGTTTCCAAAAAACGTCGCAGAATGTGACTTTTCGTGACATTTTATGCACGGTTTTTGAATGTGCATTTTCTGACGTTTTATGCCATTTTCCAAAAAATGTTACAGAATGTGCATTTTTGTGACTTTTTACGCACGTTTCCAAAAAAATCACAGAATGTGCATTTTTTCAACGTTTTATGCACGTTTCCAAAAACGTCATAGAATGTGCATTTTCGTTCTGTGACATTTTCGTGATGTTTTATGCACGTTTTTTTAATGTGCATTTTCGTGTTGTTTTATGCATGTTTCTAAAAAACATCACAGAATGTGCATTTTCTTTACGTTTTATGCACGTTTTTAAAAACGTGCATTTGTGCATTTTCGTGTCGTTTTATGCATGTTTCCAAAAAGCATCACAAAATGCACATTCGTGACGTTTTATGCACGTTTTTTGAATATGCATTTTCGTGACGTTTTATACACGTTTCTAAAAAATGTCACAGAATGTGCATTTTTGTTACATTTCATGCCTGTTTTTTAAATGTGCATATGTGTGACGTTTTATGCACATTTCCAAACAACGTCGCAGCATGTACACTTTTGTGACATTTTATGCACATTTTTTGAATGCGTATTTTCGTCACGTTTTATGAACGTTTCCAAAAAAAGGTCACAAAATGTGCATTTTTGTGACGTTTTATGCATGTTTTTTGAATGTTCATTTTTGTGTTGCTTTATGCACGTTTACGAAAAATATCACAGAATGTGCATCTTTATGACGTTTTATGCACGTTTCCAAAAAATGTCGCAGCATGTGCATTTTCGTAACGTTTTATGCAAATTTTTTGAATGTGCATTTTTGTGACGTTTTATTCACGTTTTGAAAAAACGTCACAGTATGTGCATTTTCGTGACGTTTTATGCATGTTTTTTTAATGTGCATTTTCATGATGTTTTTACACACGTTTCGATAAAAAGTCACAAAATGTGTTTTTTCGTGGCTTTTTATGCATGTTTCCAAAAAATGCACATTTTGCGACATTTTTTGGAAACATCCGTAAAACATCACGAAAATACACATTTAAAAAACGTGCATAAAATGTCACAAAAAGTCACATTCGGTGACGTTTTTTGAAAACGTGCATGAATCGTCATGAAAATGCACATCACAAAATGAGTATAAAATGTCAAGAAAGTGCATATTCTGTGACGTTTTTTTGAAACGTACAAAAAACGTCACAAAAATGTACATTCAAAAAACGTGCATAAAATGCCACGAAAATGCACATTCTGTGACGTTTTTTGGAGACGAGCATAAAACGTCATGAAAATACACATTCAAAAACTATGCATGGAACGTCACAAAAATCACATTCTATAAAAATGCAAATTTTGTGACGTTTTTTTGGAAACGTGCATAAAACGTCACGGAAATGTACATTCAAAAAACATGCATAAAACGTTACAAAAATGCACATTCTGTGACGTTTTTTGAAAACATGCATAAAACGTGCATAAAAATTGTACTTGAAGCGACACAAAAGTCACATTCTGTGATATTTTTTGGAAACGTGTATAAAACATCACAAAAATGCACATTCTGTAACGTTTTTTGGAAACGTGCATAAAACGTCATAGAAATGCATGTCGCAGAATTTTATGCACGTTTTTTGAATGTGCATTGTCGGAAGTTTTACGAATGTTTCCAAAAAACGTCGCAGAATGTGACTTTTCGTGACATTTTATGCACGGTTTTTGAATGTGCATTTTCTGACGTTTTATGCCCTTTTCCAAAAAATGTTACAGAATGTGCATTTTTGTGACTTTTTACGCACCTTTTTGAATGTGTATTTTCGTGACATTTTATGCACATTTTCAAAACATATCGTAGAATGTGGCTTGTCGTGACATTTTATACACGTTTTTTGAATGTGCATTTTCGTGACGTTTTATGCATCTTTCCAAAAAACGTCGCAGAATGTGCATTTTCGTGACATTTTATGCATGTTTCCAAAAAACGTCGCAGAATGTGCATTTTCGTGACATTTTATGCATGTTTTTTGAATGTGCATTTCTTTGACGTTTTATGCACGTTTCCAAAAAACGTCACAGAATATACATTTTCGTGATGTGTTATGCACGTTTCCAAAAAATATCACAGAATGTGATTTTTGTGTAGCTTCAAGTATGTTTTTTGATTGTGCATTTTCATGATGTTTTATGCACATTTCCAAAAAACGTCACAGAGTGTGCATTTTCATGACGTTTTATGCACGTTTTTTTAATGTACATTTTATGACGTTTTATGCTCATTTTCAAAAATTGTCGCAGCATGTGCATTTTCGTGACATTTTTTGCACGTTTCCTAAAAACGTCACAGAATGTGACTTTCGTGATATTTTATTCACATTTTTTGAATGTGCATTTTTGTGGTGTTTTACGCATTCCAAAAAGTGTCACAGAATGTGCATTTTCGTGACGTTTTATACACGTTTTTTGAATGTGCATTTTGGTGACGTTTTATGCACGTTTCCCAAAAAGGTCGCAGAATATGCAATTTCGTGACATTTTAGGCGCATTTTTTGATTGTGCATTTTTGCGACATTTTATGTACGTTTTTTATTGTGCATTTTTGTGACATTTTATGCACGTTTTTTAATGTGCAATTTCATGCCATTTTATGCAAGTTTCCAAAAAACGTCGCAGAATGTGACTTTTCGTGAAGTATTATGCACATTTTTTGAATGCACATTTTCGTTACGTTTCGTGCAAGTTTTTTGAATGTGCATTTCTGTGCATTTTTGTGACATTTTATGCAGGTTTTCAAAAAATGTCGTAGAATGTGCATTTTCGTGAAGTTTTATGCACAATTTTGATTGTGCATTTTTGTGACATTTTATGCAGGTTTCCAAAAAATGTCACAAAAAGTGCATTTTGTGACATTTTATATACGTTTCTAAAAAACATCACAGAAAGTGCATTTTTTTTTACGTTTTATGCACATTTCCTAAATGTACATTTTCCTGACGTTTTGCGCACGTTTGCAAAAAACGACACAGAATGTGCATTTTTGAGATGTTTTATGCACGTTTTTTGAATTTGTATTTTCGTGAAGTTTTGTGCACATTTCCAAAAAATGTTACAGAATGTGACTTGTCGTGACACTTTATGCACGTTTTTCGAATGTGCATTTTTGTGACGTTTTATGCACATTTTTTGAATGTGTATTTTCTTGACATTTTGTGCACGGTTCCAAAAAATGTCATAGAATGTGACTTGTCGTGACATTTTATGCACATTTTTTGAATCTGCATATTCGTGACGTTTTATGCACGTTTCCAAAAAACATCGTAGAATGTGCATTTTTGTGACATTTTATGCATGTCACAAAATGTGTATTTTTGTGTCGTTTTACGCCCAATTTTGAATGTGCATTTTCGTGACGTTTTATGCACGTTTTCAAAAAATGTCACAGAATGTGCATTTTCGTGACGTTTTATGAATGTTTTTTTAATGTGAATTTTCGTGACGTTTCATGCACGTTTTTTGAATGTGTATTTTCATGACGTTTTATGCACGTTTCCAAAAAAAGTCACAGAATATGCAATTTTGTGACGTTTTATTCACTTTTTTGAATGTACATTTTCGTGAAGTTTTTTAATGAAGATTTTCGCGACAAAATGTGACGAAAATGCACATTCTGTGACGTTAATTGGAAACGTGCGTAAAACGTCATGAAAATGCACATTCAAAGAACGTGCATGAAACATCACGAAAATGCACATTCAGAAAACATGCATAAAACATCATGAAAATGCACATTCTGCGACTTTTTTGGAAATGTGCGTAAAATGTCACGAAAATGCACATTTAAAAAACGTGCATAAAATGTCACGAAAAGTCACATTCTGCAACATTTTTTGGAAACATGCATAAAACGTCACGAAAATACACATTCAAAAAACATGTATAAAACGTCACAAAAATGCACATTCTGTGGCTTTTTTGGAAACGTGAATAAAATGTCACAAGAATGTACATTCAAAAAATGTGCATAAAAAGTCACAAAAATGCACATTCTGTGACGTTTTTTGGAAACGCGCATAAAACGTCCATAAAACGTCACGGATTTGCACATTAAAAAAACATGGATAAAATGTCACGAAAATGCACATTCTGTGACATTTTTTAGAAACGTGCATAAAACGTTACGGAAATGCACATTCAAAAAAATGCATAGAGTGTCCCGACAAGCCACATTCTGCAACATTTTTTAGAGACGTGCACAAAACGTCACGAAAATACACATTCAAAAAATGTGCATAAAATGTCACTAAATTGCACATTTTGTGACTTTTTTTGGAAACGTACGTAAAACGTCACGAAAATGCACGTTCAAAAAACATGCATAAAACGTCATGAAAATGCACATTCTGTGACATTTTTTGAAAATATGCATAAAACATCGAAAAATGCACATTCTGTGACGTTTTTGGGAAAAGTGCATAAAAGTCACAAAAATTAACATTTTGTGACATTTTTTTGAAAACGTGCATAAAATGTTACAAAAATGCACATTCAAAAAATGTGCACAAAATGTCACAAAAACTCACATTCTGCGACATTTTATGGAAACGTGCATAAAACGTCATAAAAACGTGCATAAAAAAGTGCATAAAATGTCATAAAAACGCATAAAACGTGTGTAAAATGTCATAAAAACTTCCATAAAACGTCATTAAAACGCACCTTCAAAAAACGTTCATAAAACATCACAAAAATGCACATTCTGTGATTTTTTTTTGGAAACATGCGTAAAACGTCACAAAAATACACATTCTGTTACATTTTTTTGGAAACGTACAAAAAAGTCACGAAAATGCACATTCAAAAAATGTGCATAAAACATCACGAAATGCACATTCTGCGACGTTTTTTGGAAAAGTGCATAAAATGTCACAAAAATGCACAATCAAAAAACGTGCTTAAAATGTCACAAAAATGAACGTGCATAGATGTTTATTGAAACATGCATAAAACGTCATGAAAATAAACGTCACGAAAATGCACATTCTGTGACTTTTTTTTGGAAATGTGCATAAAACGTCACGATAACGCACATTCAAAAAAGTGCGTAAAACGTCACAAAAATGCACATTCTGTGACATTTTTTGGAAACGTGCATAAAACGTCAAAAAATGCACATTCTGTGACGTTTTTGAAAAGGTGCATAAAAGTCACGAAAATGCACATTTTGTGACGTGTTTTGAAAACGTGAATAAAACATCATAAAAGTGCCCATTCTGCGACGTTTTTTGAAAACATGCATAAAACGTCACGAAAATGTACATTTTGTGATGTTTTTTGGGAATTTGCATAAAACGTCACAAAAATGCACATTCTGCGACATTTTTTTAAAACTTGCATCAAACGTAAAAAAAAGTCACATTCTGCGATTTTTTTGAAACGTATATAAAACGTCAAAAAAATGCACAATCAGAAAACGTGCATAAAACGTTACGAAAATGCACATTCTAGGACTTTTTTGGAAACATGCAAAAAACCACGTTTTCTCGCACGTTTCCAAAAAACGGCACAGAATGTGCATTTTTGTGTCATTTTTTGAACATGCATTTTCGTGACATTTTATGCACGTTTCCAAAAAACATCATAGAATTTGCATTTTTGTGACGTTTTATGCATGTTTTTAATGTGCATTTTCGTGATGTTTTATGCATGTTTCCAAAAATGGTCGCAACGTGTGCATCTTCGTGACATTTTATGCATGCTTTTTAAATGTGCATTTTCATGACATTTTATGCACGTTTCTAAAAAACGTCACAGAACATGCATTTTTGTAACGTTTTATGAACATTTCTTGAATGTGCATTTTCGTGACGTTTTGTGCACGCTTCCAAAAAAGGTCACAGAATGTGCATTTTTGTGATGTTTTATGCAAGTTTTTTGAATGTGCATTTTTGTGACGTTTTATGCACATTTTTTGATTGTGCATTTTTGTGAGGTTTTATGCACGTTTTCAAAAAATGTCACAGAATGTGCACTTTTGCGGCGTTTTACGCACGTTTCCAAAAAAGTCACAGATTGTGCATTTTTGTGGCGTTTTATGCACATTTTTTGAATGTGTATTTTCATGACGTTTTATGCACGTTTCTAAAAAATGTCACAGAATGTGCATTTTCGTGACATTTTTTGCACTTTTTTGAATATGTATTTTCGTGACGTTTTGTGCATGTTTCTAAATAAACATAAAAAATGTGCATTTTCGTGACATTTTATGCACGATTTTTGAATGTGCACTTTCGTGATGTTTTATGCACGTCTCCAAAAAATGTCACAGAATTTGACTTTTTGTGACATTTTATGCACGTTTGTTGAATATGCATTTTTGTGACATTTTCGTGACGTTTTTATTCATGTTATCGTGACGTTTTTATGCCCGTTTTTGTGACGTTATTATGCACGTTTTCGTGACGTTTTTGTGTACGTTTCCAAATAACGTAACAGAATGTGACTTTTCGTGACGTTTTATGCACGTTTGTTAAATGTTTATTTTCATGACATTTTATGCACGTTTCCAAAAAACATCGCAGAATGTTACTTTTCGTGACGGTTTATGCATGTTTTTTGAATGTGCATTTTCGTGACGTTTTATGCAGGTCTCCAAAAATGTCACAGAATGTGAATTTTTTGTGACGTTTTATACACGTTTCTGAAAAACGTTATAGAATGTACATTTTTGTGACATTTTATGTACTTTTTTAAATGTGTATTTTCATGACGTTTTATGCACGTTTCCAAAAAAAGGTCACAGAATGTGCATTTTCATTACATTTTATACACGTTTTATGCATTTTTTTGACGTTTCATGCATGTCTTTTGAATGTGTATTTTCATTACGTTTTATGCACGTTTCCAAAAAATGTCACAGAATGTGCAATTTCGTGACATTTTATGCAAGTTTTTTGAATTCGCATTTTCGTGACATTTTATGCACATTTCCAAACAATGTCACAGAATGTGCATTTTTGAGACGTTTTATGCACGTTTCTAAAAAAATCACAGAATGTGCATTTTTGTGACGCTTTATGCTCTTTTTTAAATGTGCAATTTCATGACGTTTTATGCAAGTTTCCAAAAAACGTCGTAGAACGTGATTTTTTGTGACATTTTATGCACGTTTTTTGAATGTGCATTTTCGTGACGTTTTATGCACGTTTCCAAAAACATCATAGAATGTAATTTTCATGACGATTCATGCACATTTTTTAATGTGTATTTTCATGACATTTTATGTACGTTTCCAAAAAATATCACAAAATGTGCATTTTCGTGACATTTTATGCACATTTTCGAATGTACATTTTCGTGACGTTTTAAGCACGTTACCAAAAAGTATCACAGACTGTGCATTTTCGTGGCATTTTATGCACGTTTTTTGAATGTGTATTTTCGTAACGTTTTATGCACGTTTCCAAAAAACATCGCAAAATGTGACTTTTTGTGACGTTTTTTGCACGTGTTTTGAATGTGTGTTTTTGTGACGTTTTATGCACCTTCCCAAAAAATATCGCAGATTGTGCATTTTCTTGACATTTTATGCACATTTTCTGAATGTGCATTTTCGTGAAATTTTATGCATGTTACCAAAAAATGTCGCTGAATGTGCATTTTTTGTGACATTTTATGGAAGTTTCCAAAAAAGGTCATAGGATGTGCATTTTCGTGATGTTTTATGCACGTTTTTTAAATGTGCATTTTCATGACGTTTTATGCACGTTCTTAAAAAATGTCATAGAATGTGATTTATGTGACGTTTCACACACATTTTTTGAATGTGCATTTTCGTTACGTTTTATGCACGTTTCTAAAAAACGTCACAGAATGTGCATTTTCGTGACATTTTATGTACGTTTTATGAATGTGCATTTTCATGACGTTTTATGCACGTTACCAAACAACATCATAGCATTTTTGCGACGTTTTATGCATGTTAACAAAAAGCGTCAAAGAATGTGCACTTTCGTTTTGTTTCATGCAGGTTACCAAAAAACGTCACAGAATGTGCATTTTCGTGACGTTTTAGGCATGCTTTTTGAATGTACATTTCCGTGATGTTTTATGCATGTTTCAAAAAAACGTCACAAAATGTGCATTTTCATGACATTTTATGCATGTTTTTTGAATGTGTATTTTCGTGACGTTTTATGCACGTTTCCAAAAAGCGTCGCAGAATGTGACTTTTCGTGAACATTTTTTGCACTTTTTTGAATGTGTGTTTTTGTGACGTTTTATGCACCTTTCCAAAAAATATCGCAGAATGTGCATTTTCATGACAATTTATGCATGTTTTTTGAATGTGCATTTTCGTGACGTTTTATGCATGTTTCCAAAAAATTTTGCAGAATGTGTATTTTTTGTGACGTTTTACGCAAGTTTCCAAAAAACATCACAGAATGTGCATTTTCGTGGCGTTTTATGCACGCTTTTGGAATGTACATTTTCTTTTTTTTTGAATGTGCATTTTCATTACGTTTTATGCACGTTTCCCAAAAATGTCACAGAATGTGCATTTTTTGTGACGTTTTATGCAAGATTTAAAAAAATGTCACAGAATGTGCATTTTCGTGAAGTTTTATGCACATTTTTTAATTTGTGTTTTCGTGACGTTTTATGCAAGTTTCTTGAATGTACATTTTTTAGACATTTTACGCATGTTTTTTGAATGTGCATTTTCATGACGTTTTATACACATTTTCAAAAAATGTCATAGAATGTGCATTTTTGTGACGTTTTATGCACGTTTCCAAAATACATCACAAAATGTGTACTTTTGTGA
Organism: Erythroxylum carthagenense; assembly: GCA_026413575.1. NCBI lineage: Eukaryota > Viridiplantae > Streptophyta > Magnoliopsida > Malpighiales > Erythroxylaceae > Erythroxylum > Erythroxylum carthagenense. The sequence goes on from JANZLD010590106.1 coordinate 10,205, forward strand.
TGTTTTTTGCACGTTTTTTGAATGTGCATTTTCATGACGTTTTATGCAAGATTCTAAAAAATGTCACAGAATGTGGATTTTCGTGACGTTTTATGCACGTTTTTTAATTTGTATTTTCGTGACGTTTTATGCATGTTTTCAAAAAACGTTGCAGAACGTGACTTTTCGTGAAATTTTTTGCAAGCTTTTTAAATGTGCATTTTCGTGACATTTTATGCACGTTTCCAAAAAAAGTCACAGAATGTGCATTCTTTGTGACATTTTATGCAAGTTTCCAAAAAATGTCACAGAATGTGCTTTTTCGTGATATTTTATGCACGTTTTTTTAATGTGCATTTTCATGACGTTTTATGCATATTTCCAAAAAATGTCACAGAATTTGAATTTTTGTGACGTTTCATACACGTTTCCAAAAAAAAGTCGCAGAACGTGCTTTTTTGCAACGTTTTATGCACATTTTTTGATTGTGCATTTTCGTGACATTTTATGCACGCTTCCAAAAAATGTCGCAGAATGTGCATTTTAACGGCGTTTTAAGCCTTTTTTATTGTGCATTTTCATGTTGTTTTATGCACATTTCCAAAAAATGCCACAGAATGTACATTTTTGTGACGTTTTTTGTACGTTTTTGAAAGACATCAAAGAATGTGCATTTTTGTGACGTTTTATGCACTTTTTTGAATGTGCAATTTCGTGACGTTTTATTCGTGTTTCTAAAAAATGTCACAGAATGTGCATTTTCGTGACATTTTACGCACATATTTTGAATGTGCATTTTTGTGACATTTTACGCATATTTTTTGAATGTGCACTTTCATGACGTTTGTTGCACGTTTCCAAAAAATGTCACAGAATGTGCATTTTTGTGACATTTTATGCAGGTTTCCAAAAAACATCACAGAATATGCATTTTCGTGACATTTTATGCATGTTTCTAAAAAAGTCCAGAATGTAACTTTTCGTGACATTTTATGCACATTTTTTGAAAGTGCAGTTTCGTGACGTTTTATGCACCTTTCCAAAAAATGTTGCCAAATGTACATTTCCGTGACATTTTATGCACATTTCCAAACAACGTTGCAGCATGTACATTTTTGAGACATTTCATGCATGTTTTTTGAATGTGCATTTTCGTGACATTTTATGCACATTTTCAAAAAATGTCATAGAATGTGCATTTTTGTGACGTTTTATGCATGTTTCCAAAATACATCATACAATGTGCACTTTTGTGATGTTTTTTGCACATTTTTTGAACGTGCATTTTCATGACGTTTTATGCACGTTTCCAAAAAACGTCACAGAATGTGCATTTTCGTGACATTTTATGCAAGTTTCCAAAAAAAAGGTCGCAGAATGTGCATTTTTGCGATGTTTTAGGCACATGTTTTGATTGTGCATTTTCGCGACAATTTATGCACGTTTCCAAAAAACGTCATAGAATGTGATTTTTGTTACGTTTCAAACACGTTTTTTGAATGTGCATTTTCATTCCGTTTTATGCACGTTTCCAAAAAAATCACAAAATGTGCATTTTCGTGATATTTTATGCACATTTTATGAATGTGCATTTTCGTGATGTTTTATGCACGTTTTATGAATGTGCATTTTCGTGACGTTTTATGCACGTTTCTAAACAATGTCACAGAATGTTCATTTTTGTGAGGTTTTATGCACGTTTCCAAAAAACGTCATAGAATGTGCATTTTCCTGACTCTTTATGCACGTTTTTTGAATGTGTAATTTCATGACGATTTATGCAAGTTTCCAAAAAACGTCACAGGTTGTGACTTTTCGTGACATTTTATGCACGTTTTTTAACGTGCATTTTTGTAACGTTTTATGCACATTTCCAAAAACGCCACAGAATGTGCATTTTCGTGATGTTAAGCACCTTTTTTGAATGTGTACTTTTGTGAAGTTTTATGCATGTTTCTAAAAAATGTCGCAGAATGTGATTTTTTGTGACATTTTACGCATGTTTTTTGAATGTGCATTTTTGTGACGTTTTATGCACGTTTCAAAAAAATGTCACAGAATGTGCGTTTTTGTGGCATTTTATGCACTTTTTTATTGTTCATTTTCGTGACATTTTATGCACATTTCAAAAAAAACGTCACAGAATGGGCATTTTTGTGATGTTTTATGCACAATTTTGATTGTGCATTTTTGTAACGTTTTATGCACGTTTCCAAAAAATGTCACAGAATGTGCATTTTCGTGACATTTTATATACGTTTGTAAAAAACATCACAGAATGTGCATTTTTGTTACGTTTTATGCACATTTTCGAAAAATGTCAGAGAATGTGCATTTTCTTGACGTTTTATGCATAATCAAGAATTTGCAGAAAACGTCACAAAAATGCATATTCTGTTACGTTTATTGGAAACGTGCATAAAACGTCACGAAAATGCACATTCAAAAAAGTGCATAAAATGTCCTGAAAATGCACATTCTGTGACATTTTTTGAAAATGTACATAAAATGTAAAAAAATGCACATTCTGTGACGTTTTTTGAAAAGGGGCATAAATGTCACAAAAATGCACATTATGCGACGTTTTTTGAAAACGTGCATAAAAAGTCACAAAAAAGCACATTCAAAGAAGATGCATAAAACGTCACGAAAATGCGCATTCTGCGACGTTTTTTAGAAATTTACATAAAACGTCACAAAAATGCACACATTATATGACAGTTTTTAAAAACGTGCATGAAACGTAAAAAATATCACATTCTGTAATTTTTTAAAAACGTGGATAAAACGTCACAAAAATCAGAAAACGTGATAAAATGCCACGAAAATGCACATTCTGAGACGTTTTTTGGAAACGTACAAAAAACGTCACGATAATGCACAATCAAAAATGTGCAGAAAACGTCACAAAAATGCATATTCTGTGACGTTTATTGGAAACGTGCATAAAACGTCACAATAATGCACATTCAAAAAAGTGCATAAAACGTCACAAAAATGTACATTATGTGACATTTTTGGAAACGTGCATAAAACATCAAAAAAGGCACATTCTGTGACGTTTTTTGAAAAGGTGCATAAATGTCACGAAAATGCACATTCTACTGCTTTTTTGAAAACGTGCATGAAACATCACGAAAATGCCCATTCTGCGATGTTTTTTGAAAACGTGCATAAAACATCACAAAAGTGCACATTCAAAGAACATGCATAAAATGTCACGAAAATGCACATTCTTCGACGTTTTCTGGAAATTTGCATAAAATGTCACCAAAACGCACATTCTGCGACAGTTTTTTAAAACGTGCATAAAACGTCAAAAAAAGCCACATTATACGATTTTTTTGAAACGTGTCTAAAATGTCACAAAAATGCGAATTCAGAAAACGTGCATAAAATATCACGAAAATGCACATTCTGGGACGTTTTTTGGAAACGTGCAAAAAACATCACGATAATGCACAATCAAGAATGTGCATAAAACGTCACGAAAATGCATATTCTGTGACATTTTTTGGAAACGTGCGTAAAACGTCAGGAAAATGCACATTCAAAAAAGTGCATAAAACGTCATGAAAATGCACATTCTGTGACATTTTTTGGAAACGTGCATAA
>JANZLD010590146.1:0-13793 GCA_026413575.1 Erythroxylum carthagenense
AATGTTCTAGTACGCCACCCTCGCGGGTCACGGGCTCGGATATCATCGTGGATATCGGGTTCGGGTCTCGTCGGGTGCGGGGTGCTACAACTACAGTTGTCCAAAGCTGCCAATCCTTTTTTAATCCATCCCATTTGTGCTTAAATTATTTGTATTTATAATTCTTCTTAGTTTCATGGGCAAACTTTGAAACTAAAATTTTCCATCTAATCTTATTAAAGTGACCATTTGGTCGATTTCCATCTAATGTCTCTTCCACAAAAATTTTGATTACAATTTCAAGAGTTCTATCATTCTACTCTGCTTTAACCCTTTTTTTTCAATTTATCCCCACCTTGGATATCTTGACTTGGATTTGACATTTTCTATCAATAACAAAATCTCCACTGCATATAACAATGAAGTATAAGAAAATATAAAAGCATAACTATTGAAGATCAATCATGTCAAATAAGGTTGATGATAGAGTTGAGAAATCATTAGAAAAGGGTCGATAAAATAGACAAACAAACACATAAGTTTTAAAAGGGCAGTCATATCCAGTTTGATTAGCTAAAGGTAATTACAAGAAAAAGGAATTAAACAAAAGATGAGTAAAAAAAGGGGCTACTTATAGTTTTGATGACAATCATATATAATACCCTCCAAAGAAAAAGAAAGTGAAGATTTCATTTCCAGGTTTATTGACTCAACACTAGCGTCCATTTACGAATATTAACATGTACTGCTACAAAATATTGGTATCACTAAGAGACACATGTCACATTTTAGATACATTAAGTCTTGTATCTCCCTCGCATAATTACATATCCATGTCCATAGAGATGGACACCAACACCTTGCTAACTACGTAAATTACATAGAAAATGTGACACTAACATCAAGTTTTTGCAAGATCCTGTTCACATCCCAATCAATGTATCCCTTGTTATTAGGTTTTATACAATGAATGTTATTATATATATCTCATAATTAAATGCATTATGAGGAATTCTAGTTAGTTGGTGATTTAATATGCAAGGTCCCTTAAGAAACATTTCAACAACAAAAGAAAATGTAATGTATTCGATTAGCAATATCCTAATTATACTAAAATAGAATGTATTAGATTAGCAATATCCTAGTTATACTCTTTTCTCTACATATGTGAATCCAAACATCAAATAAAAACCAAAATTAATATTTAAAAGAAAACTTTCAATGAGGGCAGAAAATGAAACTCTACTAGACATTGTGTTACTACTACTATTTGTAGTTGTGTAGCTCATTGTTAGTGTTTTCTTTCACCACACTAACACAATACCTGATAACCATTTAATCACTGAAAAAAAGAGAGAGCTAATAACAACCAACAACTATATAACACTATTAAGTGGACAAACTTACTCAATGTCAAGTCCTGCAGTCATCAGGAAGAAATAATATAAACTTACAAAATTTCCCTTCTAATATAGAGATATTCATTGAACTCCTATCAAATACTCAAATTACTCAAAATGTTAAATTTTTAGCTTAGAATAGTGTCATACATGTCAACCATACAATGTTATTTACAAAAAATAATAATTTGAGGCAATTGCTTATTGTGCAGGCTGTGGAAGGTGTAGCGAAGATGAATTTATAAATAACTTTGTATGGTTCAATCTCTTTCTCTTGCTTTCGAAGAATGGTTGATTAAATGTTATGTCGATTCATCCCTATCCTGCATCACTCTTGGACCAGTACAAGAAATCTCGAAGATTCAGAGTAAGAATCTGAAAACCTATTTTGACCAGTAGTTTATTTTCTAACATTTGAACGTGTAGCAGTAACCAATGGAAATGGGGGAGCTTGACCACAGAAATCAAGTTAAATAAAAAAGAAAAAAAGAAGAAAAAAGGGAACCACAAGATGAAAAATTGAAAAGGGTTAACTTTGGTTTTTATCTTTTTTTTTTAAACATTTCAATGCATGGAAAGTAGCAAACTTTGGCCATTTTTAAAACCAACTAACTTGGTTAGTGTGAATTGGAAATATAATTAAACAATTGGCATGCAACAAGTATTTATTACAGAGAGTTGAAGGTGACCTCAGTAAGTGTACAGGAGTACAGATGCGTGGTGATTACATTCCAAGAAGGAAACGATGAACTACAAACATCATATGATAAGAAGTATGAACACGCGTCTATGGAATTAGATTACAAGACAACTAGAAAAGTGTCATCTATCGTAGGTAGAAAGAATAGTCGAAGATACAACAATCTCATTCCTCAAAATACAACCATACATTAGTGAATAAACGATTGACCCAGAAGGTCATGAAAATTATAAGATTGACCTAGAAAATAGATCTCACTCAGACCCAAATACAATTACTCATAATGCAACATAAAATCTTCTACACCTAACTGCAGTTCACATAAGAACAAAAATGAAACTAATAGATCAAGAAATGAGGCAACTAACATCAGAAAAATGAAACTAACAGATCGAGAAATGGAAAAAAGCAAAATAAAGCAAGTACCTGAAATGAACCAAGTGAAGATGGGTTAGCTGTGTCCCTTGAGAAATTGGTTACCACTTTTTCCCTTGTGAAGATCAGTTTGCACAACAATTACGGAAGATCTACGATAAACGTAAACGTCAAATATATTATAAACATAAGTGATGGAAAAAGTCTACCCAAAAAAGCTAAAATGAGGGGCTTGTCTAAAAAGTTCTAAAATTGAGCTTCTTAAAAAGTTGTATTTTAGCTTCTAAAAAAACCATTTCTATTAAAAAGTGCTTTTAGATTTTACGACCAAACACTCTTTTTTCTTAAAAATAGCTTTTGCGGTGGAAAAAAGTGATTTTCCACCCTTCAAAAGCTCAAGTAAATAGGTGCTAAAACAAGTTATCCTTGTGTCCATACACTGAGATAAAATAATCTTATTAGTTTTACCTTAACGTTAAATAGGATTATTCTAAACATAGAATATAACCCTTATTTTAGATTTTGGTTACTATATCCTTGTAACCAAACACTATTATCCTAACCTTATAATAGTGTTATCTATGTACCTAAACAAACCTCATCTTCCTCCTAAGAAACCCTAATCTTATAAAACAAAACCTTAACCGCCCATATTCATGATGTCACCCTTATTTGAAGTTTATGTTGCCAGTACATTGGGCCAACTTTGCTTCCATTGAGTCAATAGTCGTCATCTGCTAATCATGTTTCCAAGCAACCAACCATTGTCACTTCTGCCTTCTTCTCCTACCAACATATAACTCCATAACTCCATCGCACACAGTTTAGGTTTTCTTCAAGCTACTAGACTCATACATCGGGATGGAGGAGCAATAAACCTAACCATGTAAAATTGTCTATCAACTTTGATCTAAATTCATTGCTAGCAACTTCACTAGCACAAATCGTTATTAGCAAGACCATCTTTTAGCAAGTTGAGTGTTGTCGACGATAACACCTAGTTTCTCATGATGTCAATAATTAGTCGCTTATTCATAACATGGTGGCTTGTAACTAGCCATGAACAAGAAATACAACCAACAAATAATAACAATCAACATTCGTGATTCAAGTCGTCGGTGACAACACATATTCGCAGGTTAGCCATCAGATTTATTAGTAGTAAGAACTTGTTGGTGATGTTTCAAAACTTGAAACATCTCTTTGTTTCTTTAGTTTATGCCCCACATTGAAAGAGTAAGGCAGTTTCACCTAGTTTATATATTAAGAATGTTTCATGAGATTTTGAATCAACTCTCTTGAGTAGGGTATAGATAACGTGTGTGCACACAGTCAGACCCGGTTGCGGAAATATTTGACATCATCGCGTGTGTGACATGAACTTTTTGGAGTCCACTTGGTTTAATTCATTCGTTTTTTAATGATTGTCACTCTCTTTACATATTCCTATTAACACTTATAACTTTATTATCATTATTATTATACCCAATAACGTTCCTTTTATTTTAATATAACTTCAATGAATGCATCTACGAATAACCCATGCATCACTCCTTCCTTATACTGACACATACCACACGCATCCCTCCTGCAAACAAAAGTTGTAGTGATTTTTACAACACCTTGCATTTAGATAAGTTGTTTCAATTTATTCTTATTGTTGTTTTATTCTTTCATCAACAATCTAAAACATAAATTGTTCTTCTTATTGCTATGTGTTTATTTTAGAGTTTATTCTAATATAACGCTGAAGTTTATTTTGTTTTTGCTACTGCTTGTTTATTTCGATATCAGTCGAGAAAGTTATTCTATTCTTCGTATTGTTTGTTTATTTCAATATAAGTCATCTCTATTTCTGGATTCAATATGTCGTCTACAAATGAAATCAATGTAAGTTCTGCCCTTATTGTTCCCCATATAGTTTTTTCCCTTGTCATTGTAGCTTAGAGAATTATACCTGACCTAACGAGATTAGACCCTTTAGATGGGAGAAACTTTAAAAGATGGTATAAGAAAATTCTGTTTTACTTTCAACAATTCAAAATTGATTATGTGTTGTTTCAAGAAATTCCTAGTGTTAGTACTAACCTTAAGACAATTAAGGATAATCATACCATTAGGGGAGTGTTGATCAATCATATGATAAACTCATTATTTGATATTTATTGCAAGTACAAGACTGCCAAGGAAATGTGGGATGCCTTAGAAGTTAAATATGGGATTGAGATGCTAATACAAAGAAATATGTAGTTGCTAGGTGGTTAAAGTTTACCGTTGTTGATGATAAACCTGTTGTGGACCAATTACATGATTATAAAAACTTAGTTGTTGAAATCCTTGTAGAATATGTGTGAACTCTTTCAAGCTAATGCCCTTATGAGAAACTGTATTCCTCATAAAATTAGTATAAAAAATAGTTGAGACATAAGAAGAAGGGCATAAAGCTACAGGAATTGATAAGGTACAAAAAGATTGAGGATGCCAACCGTACACAGGATAAGGCCAAATCACTCACCCATGTCCCTTCTATTAAGGCTAATGTTATTGAAAATAAAAATGTAGGTAACTTCAATAAGAATGATGGACAAAACAGGTCTTTCAACAACAACAAGCATAGTTAGTTTAAGCACAAAAGGATTGATGGTAACTATTGGTGGTGCCATAAGCTAAGCCATCATGCTGCTCTTTGCCAAGCTAGGATCAACCATGAAAAGAAGGGCTAAGGATAGAAACCATGATAGTTCAGGAAAGGAAACCAGAAGGGGTGCCAACTGGGTAACTAGAAGAACTTCAATAAGCTTCAAGCTAATAGGGTTGAATTAGCTTGAAGCTTCCGGTGATGATGGTGAGGAGATTATTATTATTATGGTGTCTAAAGTCAATCTTACTAGAAACTTGGTCGAGTGAATCATTGACACAGGAGTCACGTGCCATATCTGCACCAACAAGGACTTGTTCAAGGAGTTGAATGCTGTTACTGATGGTGAATTCATGTACATGGGCAAATCTGACAAGGTTCCTATCCAAAGAGATGGGAAGGTCACTCTCAAACTCATTTCTAGAAAATTTTTGGTTTTAGAAAATGCTTTGTTTGTTCCTGATGCTCGTAGAAACTTGATTTATGGTGTATTACTTAACAAAGCTGGTGTTAAACTTACTTTTGATTATGATAAGCTAGTTCTTACTATAAATGGGAACTTTGTTAGTAAAGGGTTTTGTAATAGGGGCTTATTTATACTTGACATTGAAATGAATGCATCTACTTCTTCTGCTTATATTGTTGAGTCTCTAGACCTATGACACTCTAGACTTGGACATGTGAACGTGAGGTCAATTAAGAGGATATAAAGCTTAAACTTATTGCCTAACCTACTAATGAAATATAAAAATGTCAAATTTTTGTTGAGGTTAAATACTCTAAGAAACCTTTTAAGTCTATAAATAAGAGAGAATCATAATTATTGGACTCATTGAACATAGATTTGGGTGATTTTAAGAATTGTATGAGTAAAGGAGGCATGAGATATTATATTACTTTTGTGGATGATTGTAAGGTTTACTTATTGAAAAATAAAAGTGATGCTGAGGAAGTGTTTATGAAATACAAAGTTGAGGTTGAAAGCCAATTGGAAAGGAAAATTAAGAGATTAAGGTCTGATCGAGGTAGTGAGTATAATACTATTTTTTTGCTAATTATAGTGGAACAATTGGGATAATTCATGAACTTTTAGCCCCATATATACTTAAACAAAATGGAATAGATACAAGGAAAAATTGAACACTTAAGGATATGATAAATGCAATGTTGATTTTCTCAAGTTAGCCTGACTTTATAAGGGGGAAGCTATTCTTTCAACTTATTATGTTCTAAATAGAGTTCCTCATAATAAACTAAATCAAACAACTTATCAAGTTTGGAAAGTTTATCTACCTAAATTGAGTTTTTTGAAAGCGTGATGGTGTCTTGCTAAGGTTGCTCTACCTGAACATAAGAGAAAGAAAATTAAGCCTAAGACTATTGATTCAATTTTTATGGGATATGCCTTAAATAGCGATGCCTATAGATTTATGGTTAAGAAAGAAGGATCTAGCACTTACATACCAATTATGAAGTCAAGAGATGTAGTATTCTTTGAGGATATATTTCCTATAAAAGTGAGTATGCAAGCTTTTAGAAAATCTGTCCCTAGTTTTCTACTAATGATGGCATAGAGGAAGAAGAAATTATTGAACTAAGGAGAAGCAAAAGTACTAAAGTACCCGCAATTATTGGTTCTAACTTTATCACTTTCTTTGTGGTGAGAAAACATGATGAGATAGATCTTTTTTTTATGGTCACTTGTAGTATTGAGGAAGATCCTAAAACTTATGAAGAAGCAATGAGATTTGTGGATGCTACATGTTGAAAGGAAGCGATAGATAGTGAATTAGAGCCGATCATGTTAAACAAAACTTCAGTTTTTGGTTGATCTACCTCGAGGATGTAATCCTTTGGAGTGTAAATGGATCTTCAAAAAAGAAATTGAGACCTGAAGGAATGGGGTTCAAGGGCAAGATTTGTGATTTAAGGTTTTAAACAAAAGGAAGGATTGGACTTCTTTGATACTTACTCAAAAATTGCATCTATAAGGATGTTGTTTTTTATTGCCTTGGTATTTAAGCTTCATGTGCAACAAATGGATGTGAAGACAACTTTCTTGAATGGTGACCTTGATGAGAAAATTTATATAGTCCAGCCTAAGAGAGTTAGAGTGCCTGGTAAGGAGAAAAAAGTGTGTAAGTTGGTTAATTCTTTTTATGTACTCAAACAGGCTCCCAAATAGTGGCATAAGAAATTTGAAAGTGAGGGTTTTAAACATAGTTTTGGCTTTTGTGATTTTTATTCTTGCATTCATGTGAGATTTGATGCCAATGGTTGTGTGATCATAACTTATTATGTGGATGATATGCTTATTTTTGGTATTAGCTTATCAGTCATTGATACTACCAAAAGTTTCCCAAAGTCTTCCTTTGATATGAAAGATCTTGGACTTGTAGACTTTCTTTTAGGAGTTAAAGTTGATAGAACTTACTCTAGTTTTAGGTTGAGTCAAACTCATTATGTTGAGAAAATTTTGAAGAAGTTTGGTTACTATGATGTTAAACCAACCAAGACTTCCTATAATGCTAGTGTTTCTTTAAAGAAAAATCTTAGTGACAATGTAAACCAAGCTGAGTATGCTAAAATTCTTGGTTGTGTGATGTTCTTGATCAATTATTTTTGCCATGATATTGCATACTATGTAAACAGACTTAGTAGGTATACTCATAATCCTTGTCAAGAGCATTGGAATGCATTGATTTGTTTGATGAGATATTTGAAAAGTACTATACATTATGGATTATCTTTTAGTGGTCATCCTCCTAAATTGGAGGGGTATTTTGATGCTAACTAGGTTATAGATAATGATGATATACACTCTACTAGTGACTATATTTTTACCTTGGCAAGAGCTATTGTGTCTTGGAAATCAAGCAAACATGTATTGTGAGATCAAAAATGGAGGCTGAGTTTATGGCTTTGAAGCTAACAGGATGGGAAGTTGAGTGGCCATGGAATCTCTTAGCAAATATCCTACTTTGGAAAAAACCAATTCCTTTAGTGTTCCTTTATTGTGATTTATAGGCTGCCATTCATGTTACCAAGAATAAGGCATATAATGACAAAGTTGACATATCAGATTCAGACATAAAATTGTTTGTACTTTAATTATACATAGTGTAATCTCTTTAGATTATGTCAAGTCAAAGAGAAACTTATTAGATTCGTTTACAAAATCTTTAAATAGGAAACTAGTTTCAGAGTATGTTAAAGGCATGGAGTTGAGCCCAGTTTTATAGTTACCATGTGATAGAAACCTATCTTGGGAAACCAAGTTCAATGAGTCAAACGAAGTTATATGGTGATTACTCACTTGTATTTTTCTGTGAAATAATACTGAGATATATTCATATGTTGAATTGCGTCCCTTAGCGTGACTTTACTTTGTTTGATAAGGATGGATAGTTTAATCCTTAATGAGTTCCATAACCTAAATTTGGGTGGTGTGGGCAATATACACTTGATGTACTCACCTACATGGTTGTGGGGGGCTAGCCACCTTCTCATGAGAGCATTTGGGCCATCTCTCTAAAGAGGTCATGAGATTAGGGCATTTTGAGGCTCTTTATTTCTTTAGCAGGTTGTGTCTCTGAATTTCTTGAACACTAAGTTCAAGACTTAGTTCACATTGTTGTTCGCCTATCTCTCCTAAATGGTTAAATTTTGTTTCTTAAGTTTTGGCCCAAGTGGCGGATTGTTAGTGTCACTCCAAAACTTGGAACATCTCTCTCTTTCTTTATTTTGTGTCCCACATTGAAAGAGTAAGAGAGTTTCACCTAATTTATATACTAGATTATTTCGTAAGATTTTGAATCAAGTCTCTTGAGGAGGTATGGATACACCAAACACACATGCGGGCGTGTGCATTGCCCGACTCGGATTAAATGCAGTCTGACATCGTCACGTGTATGATATGAACTTTTTAGAGCCCGCTTGGTTTAATTCATACGTTTTTAATGCTTCTTTGTTACTTTCTCTACATATTCCCATTAACACTCATAACTTCATTCCCATTATTATTATACCCAATAACGTTTCTTTTATTTTAATATAACTTCAATGGATGTATCTCTCACTTTTTAGATAACCTATGTATCTCTACTTCCCCAGATTGACACATAACACATACATCCCTCCTTTTGCAAACAGATAGATATACACACGAATCTTCTCCTTATATTGCATGCATATTTATTCTGTTATACCTTCTTCTATTTTTGTTAATTCTCAAAGACAGTTCCTACTCTGCTCTTTGGAGTATATCAAAGCTGGAGAAGAAGGTGTTAAACCTAAGATTGAATTCTATTATTTTACTACATTTTAGAGAGGGAATTTCTAACTTAGGGCAGTGATTTTCATGAAGTCTTACATTCAGATAAGTTGTTTCAATTTATTCTTATTGTTGTTTCATTATTTTGTCAACAGAACCGAATTGTTGACTACTAACAACTTAATCAACAAAGTGATTTCACAATTTCCAACACGGAGGAACAAAGGTGACGACTAGTTAGCGGTTAAGGCCTGTATGGGATTCAAAATAGTTTTTGACATATTCAAAAAATTAGGTTCTAAATATGTTTAAATATGAAAATTTCATATTTTACATAAAATCATATCCAAATTTAATTTCTAGGGTTTTTGATGGCTTTAATATGAATTTTTCATAAATCTAATTTGGTTTTAAGATTTAGCATTTTAATTTCAATTCCAAAATTCGTAACAATAACAATCAAACATCTTTAATAGAATATAAAATTAATTGGGTGTAGATCTCATCTTACAGTGGAATAATAATGAAAAAATTTTATTTAATTTCCTAAAATTCAAGTTCTCTTAAATTTTATAACATGATTAACATATAAAACATAATAAAGCATGATTATAGTTCATACTTTGTTGTAAAGTTTGATCATTTTCTTGTCATTTTTGACAGGCCCCTATCTTCAAATGATTAGACAACCTGCCCGGCAATCCACGATGACCCTTTAGTCAACATCCGAATCTGTTGGAAAGTTCCTATAAAGCTAAACCTATTGCCCTTGTTTTGGAAAAGTTTCTTCTCAATAATAAGAAATGTAAACAATGGAGTTTTGTTTTTAGTTTATTAAAAATTTCAGCAGTACAACGACTGTATTTTGACTTCCCAAAAACTTCAAAGTCTTTGTATAAGTTTAAAACACTTCTATTATCACATCAATTTCTTAAATACAAATTGTGGAGTTCAAATCCACTCACACGCAACCTTAAATAATTACATCAATAAACTTTGAAAAGCTAAAACAAAATAATGCATTTCATTAAAAAACCTATATACACATCCATTATTTTCACAAATGTACATTCCAAAACATGTTCAAAGATATGCAATAGTTCTCAAAAGTATGTACAAGGAAAAAATGCCTACACAGCAGCATTCGACAAAGTTGTTTACTCACGAGGTGGAGTCCCTATTACTGAAGCCCCTGAGCGTGCACCTGGGAGGGTTTATTTAAAAACTAAAAATAGAGTGTGAGCTAAACGAGCTTAGTGAGTGTAAATAAAATTCTTTACAAACCATTTGTAATCATTGACACCTTCCTAAAAGAAATTTTTTTCATTTAGTATAAAATAATAACATTATAAAACATATAAGCCTCTTGAAAACAAATTTCTCAAATTTACTTTTAAAGTAAATATGGGTGACATTATTTACTATCATGAACTTCTTATACGATATAGCCCACCACAAACTTCTTTGCACTATGGAACCCTTAGGCATAAGGTCATGGAGTTGGTTTTGCATCGCTTACCCGTAACAATTTTGTCTAGCACTTTATATACTCCGTACGTGTAAAAGGTGACTCACTGGACTGGACTACTGACAGATACAATAGCACCCACTGTTTGTAACTAATGCCCCTCGAACATTGCCATTCACGTTTGGAAAACTTTGACTGATATAATATCATATAATGAGCTTAGTGGTGTACCATAGGCTAAAACCAAAATCATTTTTCTTAGTACTTTAATTTGTGGCATAAAGCTTAAAACATCATTTAACCTATGTATGGTCAAAATTTTTAACTTCTTTCAATCTTATAATCAAAAAATTGAATGCATAATTTAAAATCATATGTCATCAATTCTTTTACAAAGAAGTTATTCAAATGAAGCAATTAAAATACCTTTACAGTTTGTAAATTTATTGCCAAGCACACCCACACGTTCTATGCCTTTCCTTTACCTATACAAAGCACATTTCACTTAGGCATTTATTTCCAATTCAGAAATAAGGCATTAACGCTATATATTTGGTTTAATTGATTGTGACTCTTGCGTTATGATCGTGACCCATGCCCATAACTTATACCTCCCTTTGTTCCATAGTTTTCAGATAATAAATGTTTACATTAGGTTTTGAGGTCTTCTAGGAATTTGTTACCTTATGTCTCTAATTTCTATAGCATAAAAACCATGCTATTTAGAATCCTAAATCATGAATCATGTACCAAATATCACAAACAACTTCAACAAAGGGACAATATCAGGTTACCATAATCAATCTCAAATTTCAATATCATTTAGCTAGAATTAGGTCTAGGTCTCTTTCATAGAATTTTAGTAATATGTCTTAGGTTTCAGCTGCAATTAGAATTACCCAGTTTGGAGGTCTATAGGCCAAGTTATGGTTAAAACAATAGGACTGGTTCAAGTGAATTGAGAACCAAAGACAAAATTTCATTAATCGTGGCTATCTTTCTTATCTTCTTCAACCAAAATTGACTTTTGAATCATATCACACTAAAAGCCCTATCCATGGTAGATTCTCTCAAGCTTTACTCTTTGGTTTACTTTCTTGATTTTAACCCCTAAATACTTTCAAACTTATTATTTACTTCATTGCATGTCAAAATCACCATTGTTCTTACACCAAAACCATTTCATGCAAAACCCACAAAACTATAAATTAAAGCTAGAAAAACTTACTATTTTTCCTTTAATCTTTATTCGATCAAGATATCTTTAAATCCATCTTAAAACCAATGAAAATCAGCTACCAACTTCTTCTTTTCTCCTTGGCTGTAAGTCCACCTTTGGCTTCTCTTTTTTCTTTTTTATTTTGGACACTCACGACTATCTCTTAAAATGAAGAAGGCTTGTCTTACTTTTGGCTTTCTGTACTTTCCATTAATGAGACATATGTCATCTCCTCATTGGCCATCTTTAGTGAGTCAATGATCCACTATCACTATGCAAAAAGACTAAATTGCCCTTCCATCATGTAAAAAGACCAAATTGCCCTTTAATGAATGCAATTCATCAACTAACCAAATTAAACTTTGAGAATATTCTACAACTGTCTTACCATCAAATTGACCATAATAGACTTTAATTCGGGCTAATATTAATTGATTGGATGCTTTTAAAAACAATGGGCTTAAAATCATTAATACTCATTATTTTTCAAAAAGGGCATTTTAACTCTAAACTTTCAGAGCTCTTGAAATTTATCTAATCAGAATTTTTTTTTATAAAAAGAGGGGGATTTTATTTATACATGGCTCTACAAGAGTAGAGAAAGTGCAGTACAAAAGTCATGGGAAGAAGAGATATAAGTCTCATGGTTTATATCGTATGTATGGAACAAAATTCTGTTCCATTCGCAAGATTGTCCGAAGATGAATAGGTAGAGCAATTGCCGTAGCGAATTGTGTTGAATTACCATCCGAAGCTAACTTTGCTAAAAAATTTGCAAAGCTATTAACCTCTCGATAAACATGGATAATGAACGAAGTCGAGACGGAGAGCATATTTCGAATAGCGCTGCTTCATACTTCCAAGGCCAGAATTCTGAATTATGATTCAATAGTTACACAATACCCATATTGTCTGTTTGAACCTGTATTTTCCGGAACCCACAGGCAACACAAAATCGAAGGCCACAAACTATGGCCTCTATTTCCATGGTGAAGCTAACATTTGAGTTACAGTATCGACACTCAGCAAAAAGGAAAGAACCATTGACATATCGTACCACGAATCCCCAACCGGAAGGTCCAGGACATCCAAACGATGAGCCATCAGTGTTAAGAACAATGTTACAATCATCAGGGGGCCTCCAACATAAAGTCATAATCACCGACTTGCGAGGCAATTGAAAAGGACAGTGAAAAGAAGTGGATAAATTAACCATTTCCTGTCTATCCTTTGGAAATAATTTATGAACTCTCACCATAGAGGAAACATGTTGCATAATCGAAAAAATCAAGGTTGAGACTGTTGTGGACTTACCCTCATATACGTGCAGGTTACGCATTTTCCACAGCTCCCAAATGATGAAATAAGGTATGACCGAAATGATCACAGGTCTAGCAGTTGCCCCCCTTCTAAGATTAGACCACTCCCGTATAAAGAGCCATAGTGCAGGGGGGAAGGATAGATGAAGATCTAACAGGGCTGCAAAATATCTCCATACCATTCTGGCTGTGGGACACTCATAAAAAAGATGCTGCACACTGTCGGCTGCTAAGGAACAAATACTGCATCTCGATGGATTAAGAGAGAAGCCCAACTTGTTCAATGTTTTCGGGAAAGGAAGAAGGGAATTATAGAGACGCCATACAAAAATAGAGATCTTCTTCTGTAACATCCCGTTACCAGTATGAAGGGCATATTGGTAATTTGGATGGTTAAGATTTGGGTGCATGTCTAATTTGGC